>CANSZD010000711.1:410000-612500 GCA_947648045.1 Beta corolliflora
AGGTGGAGGTGCACCGAAAATCGCAGAGGAGTCGAGGTGGAGGTGCGCCGAAAATCGCAGAGGAGTCGAGGTGGATATGTGCGCAAGCTTAGGGCAGCAGTAGTGGTGCGCCCAGCTGGTGGTGGAAGGTTCGGGTGGTGGCGACGGTGAGGTGTGGTGGTGCGTCACTGCGTCGTCGAACCCTCATGTGCGAACTCGCTGAATTGAAGGAGGGATGAATTGAAATTGGGAGGAGGGAATTGAAATGGGTGAATTAAGGAGGGAAGAAAAAACACGGGCTTTTTAGCTGGGAAAAAAACAAAAAAATCTGATTCGGTCCTAAGAACCGGATCAGATTATTAAAAACCGCAGCAGATTCTATAATCTGATCCGGTTCTATAAAAGACCGGATCAGATTTTTTGCCCATATTTCCCTCCCATTTTTCCATTGGTTTTCGGATGCGGTTTTCTAAAAACTGAATCTGCTACTAAGTGACAGATAAGGTTTTTTCCACTAGTAAAAAATGTTTAGCGGCTAGGGTTTCTCACAATCTCACAACACAATCTCACAATCTCCTTCCCTCATTCTCTCTCCTCTCTCTCCTCTCTCACAAATCTCACGTCAACCACCAGCCATCCCTCGTCTGCCCTCTCATCCCTCGTTTCCTTCCCCTTCTTCCCTCTGCCTCTTCGGCAACCTCCAACCATCAACACCAACACCACTTCCAACCATCATCTCTTTCAATTGTTGGAGTTCTGTTTCTTAAAGAGGGGAGGTTGGTGGGATTCGTAGATTTTCGTTGTTAAATTTTGTTATCAGTGAGCGAGTTTTCTGTCTTTGATTTCTCTCTCCCTTGATCTCTTTCAATTGTTCATACGATCCGTCGTCGTCGATTTCGCTTATTGCTGCTGTCGGTTACTCTGATTTAGTAGTGTTTAGTGAATTTAAGTTTCTGAATTTCGAAGTAGATTAAAAGGAAAAAAGAGAATAAAAGAACAGCTTGTTCTTTGTTGGTGTTGATTTTTCGTAATGGAGGGGTTGTTGGGTGGCAAGTCTCTTCCACCGGGGTTTCGGTTTCACCCCACGGATGAGGAGTTTGCATTTGTTTGGATACAGTGAAGAATTTGGGAGTTGCCTTCGCCGTCGCTGCATCTAGATCTAGGGTTTGATCTAGCTTTTATCATTTTTAATTTTTTTTTGTAATTTATTTGTTACTTGTGATATTTGAGGTTTAGTTGAGCGTTTGTGACTGTTTTTTTTTTATTTTAGGTTGTGGAATTAATTTGATGTTCTTGTTGATTGTTAATTTATAATTTCGTTTTGTTGTGGGATTAATTTGATCCTTTAATCTAGGGCTGCGTTTTTTTTTATTTTCCTGTTTTATATAATGTTGTTGATTTTGTTTTTTTAGAATTTATAATGAAAAAAATGCGGTCACAAGTAATTTCGACTGTAAATTTCGTTTGTAGAATTTGTGATGTTCTCGGCCGTTCTTGATATATTTAGGAGTAAAAAAATGCAAAAAAAAATATACATTTTTTTTTTGGTCAAAAGGGCTGCGGTTATGGTCAATACCGCAACCCTTCGTAGTGAAGGGTTGTGGTAAAAAACCGCAGCCCTTCATTTTTGCCGAAGGGCTGCTACAGCAAGGGTTGCGAGCCAAAAACGCAGCCCTTAGGATTGTTTTGACCGCAACCCTTGCTTTTTTTTCCACTAGTGTCATTTGATTTTTTGGTTTGAATTTTGATGTTGCTCTCTTTTTTTTCGCTTGCCCTTTACTTTGGATTGTTGTCAAATGTACTTCCCATGAGGTAGGTTAAAGGGAGAGTGATGTTATGTGTTTAGGTTAAAATAAATGATAAGGATTGGAGAAATAATTGTGGTGAAGGGAGGAATGCCTCTTTTATGCCAATTATGTTCATTGCCTTTATTAGAAAAGTCATGAGAATTAGAAATTTATTTCCTTTTAAGGCGTGAATCGTGATTTCCATTGATGCCCATTAATGTAAGGTTAGAAAATAAATAAATACTCATTTATTAATTGGAATTTATGAGTACATGCAATAAGAGGGAAAATCCTATATTAGACTGGGCATATAAGAGAAATAAAACAGAAAATGAAATCCTAAATCTAGACTCCCACATTATGCGTGACAAGACAACTTCGTTGTTTCGGTCTTCATGAGGTCTCTTTCTAAATGAAAAGACAAGAGGTGTATTTTTTTTCATGCTGATTAGACCTAAGCGAGTCCAAATGTTTTACTGAGGGATTGAGCTCTGAGATATGTCTATTTCTATGGCATTGAGTTCATTGTCTTCGGCATTTTTCAGCAAATCATTCTCAATCTGGATACCCACATCATATATTCTTGTAAGGCTATCAAGACCCAAGTATTTGAGGTGGTTTTTGTATTTAGGGAGGAGATTAGAAATGAATATTCGTACCAAGTCTTTTTCTACATGCCTTGATACCATATGGGTTGATTTCTCCCTCCATCTGTTCGAATAAGTGGTAAATCCTTCATTTTCACCTTGTTTAAGAACCTCGAGTTCTCTAAGGGAAGTTTGCAGTTGTGCGTTCGATCCATATTGTTTCATGAAGGCAATAGTAATGTCTTCCGAAGTTTCAATTTGCTTGGGGTCCAGGGAATAGAATCAATTTTGGCAAATTGGGTCCAACGACATTGGGAATACCATTGGGTAAAGTTCAGGATCAACTGATTTGATGATCATGGTTGCACGAAAGTTCCTTAGATGATACTTTGGATTATCAATTGATTTGAATTTAGGAATGTCAGTTGTAGAGAATTTTTCAGGAAGTTTTCCCTTTAGTTTGGTGTTATCAGTAATAGGAATTTGCATTGGTTATCCTATGAATAATGCTCTTCATTTTCTTGTGTCGAATTCAGGAGATTCACCAGACTCGACCTTCTCAAGTCTTATAGCTATTTCTTCCATCATACTAGATAGCTTGGCTAAGACTCTAGCCATTTCAGCGATTTGGTGCTCAGTACTCGATGGGTTACCCATTTCAATGTTCTTGAATTCTGCATAGATCATCAATAGAGACTTTAGAGAAAGAAGAGGTGGCAAGAAGAGATGAATGGAATGTATTTTTATGCAAGGTAATAATTTTCAAAGTTTGACCTTCCGAAAACAAATTAGCATATCCTAAATGCATGATTTTTTTTTGACTTTTTTTGGATGCACCTAGACCTAATGCATGTATGCATGACTCTTTTGGATGCACCTAGACCTAATGCATGTATGCATGACTCTTTTGGATGCACCTAGACCTAATGCATGTATGCATGACTTTTTTTTGAATGCACCTAGACCTAATGCATGTATGAATGACTCAATCTATGCGTTCGAACCTGTAGAGGCTGCCTACAATATCCCAAAAGAGGGAATTAGTTCGCTTGTAGTTCGGGACTACTAAATGTGGAATACATGATATAAAATGAGGAGTTTATATGCAATGCGACTCCTAAATGTCTATGAATTCTAGTTATGCATGAAGTGCATGAATGATGGACCATGCAGTGCATAAGGATTGTAGTATGAATGCAGTCCTAATAGATATGAAATCCTACTAACTTTAGTATCGTAGACTTGATAGACTTCTAATGACCTTATAATTCTAAACTTAATAGACTTTTATGGATGTCAGATTGCTAATATGCATGAGACTCTGGTGGACCTAGACTCCTAAAATGGACGAAATTCTAATGGATTTAGACTCTTATTGCAGACGAAATTCTAATGGATTCGAGACTTCTAAGATGAACAAAATTAGACTCCTAGTACGCATGGATTTATGTGGATTCTAGACTCCTAAGAAGGACGGAACTCTAATGAATTTAGACTCTTATTATGGATGGACTTATATAAGTTTTAGACTCCTAAGATGGTAAGAACTTTCACGACCCTAGATTTCTTAGATGAATAAACCTAGACGGGGTTAAGACTCCTAACATGAATAGAGTTAGACGAGGTTAAGAACTCTAAATGGAGTGAAACTGGATGAACCTAGACATATGAGGTAGATGTACTTCTAATGGAGTTAGAATTCCTAAATGGAGGAGACTTCGACAGCAAGATGGACACTAAAAGTAATCCTAAATGATGTGCATGAAAAGATGGATCATACACGAAAGGATGAATTTTTGAATAAGATATGAGAATAATTTTCAAAAAAAGATAGGTGATGAATTTTCAAAAAGGATGGGGATCATTTTTCGGAAAAAAGAAGGGAGATATAGTGTGGTAAAAGATGGGGGATAGAATTTTTGAAATATAGAGGGAAAAGGGAAAGATGGAAAAATGAAAAGATCATATTATTTTTTTAGATGGATTTTTTTTTGAAGAAAAAAAGGGGTAAAAAAAAGAGGATAGGAAACAAGATATTAACTATCCTAGAATTGGAGTTACATGCCACAAGAAACTAGCAACGTCAAGGGTGAGACTCGCGCAGCACGCAGGAACTAAGGAAAGCAAGCATAAGACAGCGCGGGATGCAAAGAATAAGCGCATCACGCAGATACTAAGATGCACGGAACACAAGAGACTGTGCGGGGAACAAATCTTCAGCGTCAGACGTCGAAAGGGTGCACGACACGCAGCTTAAGCGGAGACTAATTTTTACTTTGTACTCACCGCATAAACTCGTTCGATTATTTTAACTTGAACCATAGCACAATACGAAACAATTAAATGCACGCACACCCAAATATATATGCACAGATAGAATGATAATATGCAAAGTTCCAACCTAAAGTGAAGTTCCACTAGACAGCTTATGACTAAGTTCCAAGTTCCAACACTATCGCTCAGGAAGCTTTTTGGAAGGACAAAGGCAAACCCCCCGGGGGTGACCTCACGCATAGGACATGTGCTAATGAGGCAAGGTAGATTGTCCTTATGGTGGCTTAAACAATACAAGCCATGCTTGTAACAACCCAACATTTTAAGCAGCTTTCTTAATTAGTAATTATGATCATTAGTTTAACTAATGATTTTTAATCTGCTTAATGATTATTGAGTTTATTGAACTCTTGAAATTATAATTAAAATCAAAGTTGGATTTTAGCTTAATTATGAAATTACAAAAATGCCCTTTTGTTTTCTTAAAAAAAATGAAATGAAAAGGAGAACCCATTTCTCTCTCTTCGTGCCTTAGTGAGGTGCAGCCAAGTAGAACAAATTTTTGAGCTGTCAAACCACCAAAAGCTTAATCAGATTTTCAAGGCTTACATATTTAGTAAATCATTCTCAATTCTTGTAATTCATCCCCAAAGAATTGAAGAAACCCAAAAATCCTCAATTCTTCTCACTCTCACGGTTCCTTCCTTTCTCTGAATTCTCTCTCTCTCCTCGACTCGCTGCTGCTCGTGACCACCTCGTCGGAATCTGGCGCTCATGCTCTTCAATCTTGCTTGGTCAATTTTCTCACACCTCTGCTTCGCCATTGTTGCTGCTGTGTTGTCGGCATCGTCGTGTGTTGGTGCTTCCCTGGTGGTGGCCATGTTTATCGATGTTGCCTTCGTTTTCTCTTTCCTCAGCTCTGTTCGCCGCCGCTGCTGTGGTGGTTCCGCCACCAACGGTGCTGCTGTGCGTTGGTGTCGTTGTGGGTGCGTTTCCCTACTGTAATTTATTGTTGATATGTTGTCATTGTGGGTTTAGTTCAATTCATCCCTTAAGTTTTGATTATAAGAGGGATTGGTATCCAAGTTTTAATCTTTGATGAATTCTGATTTCTTTGGCAAGTTATTGATTTGGGTTAAAGCTCTTACTCGTATTTCATCAATGGATATATGAGTTACATGGGTTTTATTAACTTTCACTAATGGCTAGTTCTTAAATATTGATATTGATTGCAAAACAAGTCAGTTTTGCAAATGATTTTACTAAGAACGGTTAGTATGGTACCTGAATCAATTACTTTCATGATTCCAAAATCAGTTTGATAATTTCTGGAAAAAAAAAAGATTAATTAGACTATAGATTCTTTTGTTGAGAAGTTTTAGTGTTGATGATGGAATTGGAAATAGGCATATGAGATTTAAGTGAGCTAGTATCTATTTAAAGAATAGTAGTTGAATGAGACAAGTTTGACAATGGTTAACAATTATGCTACTGTTGTGAGGTGAATATTGGTGGGATTCAAGTCTCCTTGGAGGAGCGACATTATGGATTCTTAGTGATGGAATGCGGATTATGAGATATTTCAAGATGGGTATAAGGTACACATTGTCCCTCCACCTTATAATTACACTTGTCTGCGCAACTGCAAGTTTTATGAATTCCATGATTTATTTAAAAGAAATTAGAGTTATGACTTGAACATGTTATGAATTTATGATTATAAAGTTCAGCTTGTTTGAAGGTGTGATTCTTAAGTACTAAGTTTTTCGATTTTCTAGAGCATATGATTCAACTCCAAGTGTTTGATTATATAGAGTTTAGCACTGATTTCCTAATTTCAATTTGATATATATTTATAAGTTTTGGCTATGGAAGATAGTTTTATTCGAATTTTGGAGTAAGTAAAGGTTATCCAATGATATCAACTTCGCTACAATAAGTCAATCTTGTTCCGTATTGAATAGAATTTTGGTTTCTGAAATCTAATAGTATAAGTTAATCAATGACCCACATGTTAAGATATTATATGAAAGTTAAGAATGTCTGATAAGTATTTAAGTAATGTCGATATAATTCTCAGTGTACTTGTAAGAGTATTATAAGTGGGATATTATGAGCGATTTCGTGTGCTTTTCAATAAGTGATAGACTCAAGTCAATGAGATTGATGAGCTTATGGAATGGTATTGAGAATCCAGGTGTATTGAAATGGTCAAGTGTTTCGAGATTCAAGTTACATAAATTCCAAAATATGTACAAGATACAAAGATTTTAAATATGTTGGTTATCAAATTGAGGAATTTGGACTTAACTTTTTGATGATATAAATTAGAGATCTTACTATAATATAAGATTTTCGGGATATATCTTATTATGAGTTTTGCGTGCTTGGGATTACTTGGATGATGAAAAGTTCAAGGTTAGATATTTCAAAAGTCAATCAAGTTGTTTGGAGATGTTGTATATAATACAACTTATGACTTGTGGAAGATTTAGCTATATGATGAACTTGTGATAATTACTGGAGTTGGCCATAAATCCTTTGGGATATTAGATGGAGTGCAAGTTGATAAGTTATAGAGTAAGCCCTTTGCATCTGTTTTTGTGAAAAAGTAAATGAAAAGTTATTTCTAAGTAAGAGAACTTTTGTAACTATGATATGAAGTTATGTAAGATTAAATTCTGTTTTGACTTTCTGATTAGTAAGCTACGTTTTGAGCTTCAATTATAATAAGCTTGGACAATATTTCCTTTAATAATCCGCACTTGAATGGTTATAGCAAATGAATTCTTGTAAAGGATTTAATTGTACCCAAATGCGATTATGTTATGAAATTCTG
Source organism: Beta corolliflora (assembly GCA_947648045.1). Taxonomy (NCBI): domain Eukaryota; kingdom Viridiplantae; phylum Streptophyta; class Magnoliopsida; order Caryophyllales; family Amaranthaceae; genus Beta; species Beta corolliflora. The sequence goes on from CANSZD010000711.1 coordinate 417,467, forward strand.
ATATATTTGATTTAAGAATCCTGAATTTGAGTTTCAGAAATGATTGAATTACGAATTATGTTTTCGTGAGGGGAAGAAGCTGCTAGAGCAGTGATGAACAACATTCTGTATTCTGTATATTCTGTATTCTGGGGACATGTCCTGAAAAGTCTTGCAAGCAGTACATAACGGAAGAGGGAGACGTCCCTTGTAAAAGTTTAGAGAATGCGCCAGAATGGCAACTCTATTCGTGTTCTCTTCCCCAGTGTAATATGATTTCTGAAAGAAAATAGAATATGTATTTGAATATTCGAGTGGTTTCGTGGAAAATTATTTCAAACTTTAATTTCTGAAATGATGTTTTACTCACCCAAGTTATGGAATTCATGCACCGATTATGGAAATGATTTACCAAGAAACTCGTTAGGAATTTATGAAAGGAGTTTACTACGATATACATATTGGATTAAAGGTTTTTGTATCTGAACCACAGAATTGGGAGATATTTATTGACGTAAAGTATGTTAGAGTTGATTTCGGAAGATCGTATTAGTTCTATAAAATTCTCATGGTTCTGTCAATTGAAGTATATACTATTTACGTTATGAGATATTCGTATTATTATTTTAAACAAGAAGTAACATTATAACTTGCGTTCAAGTATTTGTTATATAATTCTTTATTTATGGCTTCTATGTATCTTGATTTCAATTGTCTCGTAAGATAAACTTAAATCTGTAAATATGTTTTAAGCCACCAAAAAGATTTTCTGGTTGGACACTGTGTACTCAGTTTCGCTGATGTTGTTCTTGGAACCTGTCCTGGTGGGGGCAGTGTTCAATGTTAGTTATTTTTGCAGGAAATGTAGAAGCTAACTCCAGTGTGGATAAATGATCGTTATAAGAGATAATTGTCGGATGAGCAATGGTGGAGATTATATAGTTTAATTTAAAGAGCTCTTATGGTGTATTATTGTATTGTTTCGGAGATCCGGTTTAATCATTTCATGTGAATGTATTTAAACTCTGGAATGTTGTTGTTGGGTCATAAGTCCACCGATCCAGGATCGTACAAGAAGGTTATGTTTCTAATGTAAGATAATGTAATTTAAGTGTTAATCGAGATTAGTGAATCTTAAGTGGGATTAGCTAGCAGCTCGAGAGTGCGGGCTGTTAAGATGCTGCATACGCAAAACAGTATGTGTAGACACATAATCGTGTCTCCCCATTTAAGGATCCAATGATGAAACATACCGCGACATTAGTTGGCGCGACCCAACGGAGGAGCAATCTAAAGAACCATTCTAAAATGGTTTCGAAATGATATTCGAAAACCCAATTAATTGTTCATGATAATTAATTGTATTTCAAGCCCATAAAATGTTTTAAATTCATTTTAAAAGCCCAATCAAATATTAATTATTTTAATAAATGTTTTTCATAATCATTTTCATTATCTTCAATCAAAAATCAGATTTTTGATCCGTAAAATTCCATCTCCGGAATTTTAGGGATAGAAAAGTATCTTCGAAAGACGCGCAAAGGAATATGCTCGCATATTCCCGACTATGCGCCGGACGCGGGGGTTGCGCTCAGCGCGCCACGTGCGTCCAGAACATAGGCCAGAACGCGTCAGGCGAGCCAATGAGCGCCTGACACGTAGATTTTGTGACTCACACAGAGTCCTGCGTCAGACGCAAGTCCTGTGTGAGACGCAACTTTCCTTTCTATCTTTTCAAAAAGGCGTTTACACGTGCCTAAACTTGATTGGGTTGGCTTAGTCAGGCACACAATGTGCGCCTGACGCGTGGCATTGCGCCTGCCACGTAGGCTTGCGCCTAGCGCAAGGCTTGTGTGGAGCGCAAGTCTGCTTTTTCGTATAAATACCCGTATTTTCCCGAATTACGGACGATTTTTCATATTATGATTTCACGCACATAAATTATCTCGACTATTCCGAAATACTTCGAAAACACTCAAATACTTCAAACACTCGAATAGTTTCAATCAATCAATACTTTCACACTGCGTTCTTGGTTCCACGATTGCTCCGCCTAAAGATCGTTGCGCACCTCAATCTAAGTCGCATAGGTATAATACCTCAAACACTTGAAAGTATTGATTGATTGAAAGTATTCGAGTGTTTGAAGTATTTGAGTGTTTTCGAAGTATTTCGGAATAGTCGAGAGAATTTATGTGCGTGAAATCATAATATGAAAAATCGTCCGTAATTCGGGAAAATACGGGTATTTATACGAAAAAGCAGACTTGCGCTCCACACAAGCCTTGCGCTAGGCGCAAGCCTACGTGGCAGGCGCAATGCCACGCGTCAGGCGCACATTGTGTGCCTGACTAAGCCAACCCAATCAAGTTTAGGCACGTGTAAACGCGTTTTTGAAAAGATAGAAAAGAAAGTTGCGTCTCACACAGGACTTGCGTCTGATGCAGGACTCTGTGTGAGTCACAAAATCTACGTGTCAGGCGCTCATTGGCTCGCCTGACGTGTTCTGACCTATGTGCTGGACGTACGTGGCGCGCTGAGCGCAGCCCCCGCGTCCGGCGCATATTCGGGAATATTCGAGCATATTCCTTTGCGCGTCTTTTGAAGATACTTTTCTATCCCTAAAATTCCGGAGATGGAATTTTACGGATCAAAAATCTGATTTTTGATTGAAGATAATGAAACCGATTATGAAAAACATTTATTAAAATAATTAATATTTGATTGGGCTTTTAAAATGAATTTAAAACATTTTATGGGCTTGAAATACAATTAATTATCATGAACAATTAATTGGGCTTTAGAATATCATTTCGAAACTATTTTAGAATGGTTCTTTAGATTGCTCCTCCGTTGGGTCGGGCCAACTAATGTCGCGGTATGTTTCATCATTGGATCCTTAAATGGGGAGACACGATTATGTGTCTACAGAAGCCCCCACTTTGACTGAGGTTCAGGAAACCGATAGTCAAAGTATACGGTGTCGGGACGGAGAACGATTCTAAACGCTCTATAGTTTAGAACTGATCTATAACCGCCGGTCTCTGCAAAACAAAGTTAGTATGCAGGACAAAAACTACAAGCAATCTGATTACCTGCAGAAGAAGATGTAGCAGATAGGTGCAAACAACTCACATAAAGCACATAATGATGCAAAATACAAACTTAGAGATGCATGGGACGCAGTGCAAGGATTAAGGTTATGCAAAGCTAAGGGATGACACGTCATGCAATGTCAGGGTTATGCAAGACTAGAATGTATGAAATGCAATGCAAGGTCAGGGTTTTGCAAGGCTGCAATGCAAGGCCAGGATTTTGCAAGGCTAAATGATGTGGATATGTAGAATGATCAGAAATAGATAGAATGATTTTCGAAAATCGTTTTTAGTAAATAAACAGGGTTCGTAAACGAGGTCCGCAGATTACGACTTTTCGGGAGTTTGATTTGAATTGGAGGAACCACCACACATAGAAAGCCCCCACATTGGGTGAGCTTGCCTTGAATTAGGCATTATGAGCCTTGATTGAAATGTACTTGATCTGATATTGCAATGTAGTTGATCTGTCTTGAACGTTGAAAGTTATCGCTGGGGATTGTACTGGGGATTCTTCTTTGGGAAGATGATTAGGCAAAGTCAAATATCGCCAGAGACCATGGAATTGTTGGAGAATCCTTCGGGGAAAAGGAGAGTTTGGATTGAAAAATAAAAGGTTTAAATTTATGACTCAAAAAAAATGTAGGTGGGACAAGGCTTTAACGAGGCTAGGTTCAGACTCGAGTCTATGTCGGGATCTAGAAAGAGATTATGCTCCTAAATTCTAGAAAATCAAATCATTAGACCATGACTAATTTTTATTTTATTGAAGCGGTCGGACCTCGAGATGAGGATTCCTACGTATCCTTGCGGAATCAGACCATTCGTAGTTATGGATCTGATTTTTTTTTTTTGTTATGTGCCCTAACTTTTGCCTAGGCCGCCCTTTCGGGTTTTCACCCTAGCGGGCTTGGACATACCTTGAAAAAAGGAGTTAAGGATGATGAAAGGTTGAAAGGTTTAGGGCTTGAGGTTTAGATGAAGGTTTAACTGGTTTGAGGAATGAAGAGTCATGGATTTGGATTAAAGGTTAAGGGTTTTGATGGATTGAAGGATTGGAATGAGGGGTGGAACTTGTGTGCAAGCCCCCTAGCTTGATCTTTTATTTTGCTTTTGGCTCTTTCTTTTTTGCATTTTTTTTTCTTTTTTGTCATGTGCGTTTTCTCTTGCTTTTTTCATTTTTTTTTCGCACTTTGAATTTTTTTACTCTTTGTTTTTGTTTTTGCCTGGCATTGATATATTTTGATATAGTAAGGCTTGCGCACAAGTTTGGTTTAAGGAATTTAAAGGTTTGAAGGTTATTTGTGGAGCTTTGATTTTGAAAGGTTATTTGGTTAATGGAGATGATGGTTTAAAGGATTTTTGATTGGATTGCATGGATGGCTTATGGAAAGATAGAAGGGAAGGGGGAATAACTCCTGATCCAAAGTATGTCTTTTTTATTTTTCTCTTTTTTTTTTATTTCAGATCTCCTTTTATTATTGTTAGTCAAGTTCATTTAGGTGATTTGAGTTTCATCATTGAATTAGAAGCATAGATAAAAATGATGAAAGGCCAATGAAAATGCAATTATTTTATTTATCAGAAATAAATAGAACAAGGCTTATTAGAAATAAAAACCTAAATGACATGGACTCGACCAGAAGGGAAATGAAGGAGCTAGGGGAGGGACTCTCCGACTCAACCTAGAAAACTAGCGTTAAATGACTAAGCCCCAAGCGTTGTTTAGGTGCTACCCAAGGGATTTCTTTCGTTGTCGACTTTTCTTTGCAGTGGAATTGGCAATCTACCGTCTTCAACCATATCCCGCGGTGATTCTTTAAGGTCCAACACGCAGATGTTGGGTGTCCATTCCCTTGGTGGTATTTGCAGTAAGCATTAGGATCCCACCTCTTGGATCTATTCTCGGGAGCAGGATCCGGAGTAGGGCCAATAGGCTGAAGTGCCCCCTTTGCATGAAGTCTAGTGAAGGCTTCTTCTAAGGACATGCCTAAAGGTGCGAATGTTCTTTGAGGCTTTTGATAGCCTCTCTTTTCAGCAGCTATGGCATTGACCTCATTGCTTTTGGAGCTAGAAGGGCCATTGTTACTCTTCTTGAAAGAGTTATTGTTATTGTTGGATCCCTTGTTCTTATTGGCCTGTATTTCTTCTTCAATCAGTAGGCCTACCTTAGAGAGCTTCGTGAAAGACTCTATAGGTTGGAACTTGATATGATCCCCATACTTCGGCTGCAGGTTGCGGATCACCAGTCGAACTTGATCCTCCTGGGATGGCCTGTTAATCATTTGTGCTACTTTATCCCTCCACCTGTTAAGGAAGGTGACGAAGTCTTCGTTGGAGTTTTATTTGGTGAACTCCAACTCACGAAGGCCAATGGGAAGCTGAGTGTTGTAGATGTATTGTTTGTGGAACTCTTCTCTGATATAGTCCCAGTCATTTAGCTTTGCCTTATTCAGTAATCTGAACCACTTGGATGGATGTGCATCCAAGGTTAAAGGAAAGACATAAGCAAACAGGTCCTTGCTCATGCCCTTGAGGGCCATAGAGATGGAAAATGCTCTCAAGTGGTCATCTGGGTCTTCGACCCTCGAGCGCAGGAATTGACTGGATCAATTGCTCGAGTTTTTCAAACCTTAGTTCTGTGTTGGTTTTGATTGGTGGTGGAGTGCCGCCTTGCTCGTCTTCCTCAGTGAGCTTCTCCCTTAGTGCCTTGATCTCTTTGTTTTGTTCCTCAAGACGAGAGTTTATCAGTGTGAGTTGAGCCATAATGGCACTAAGTTGTTCATTAGTATCCCCCATTTCGGATGATGATTCAGAAGAGTCGGAGGATTCGTCTGAAAAGGTGAGGATGCGCTTGACGAGTCTAGGAGTAGGTTGACCTTATTGCCTCTCTGTTGGACGTTCCCAAGTGATAATCTCACGACCTTTCCTGAATAGAAATCGAATGGACCTCGTAAATTTTAAGAAATGACGCTTTCGAAATGAGAAACGGAGATGAGAAATGGAGATGAGAAATGGGAAATGGAAGTGGAAATGGAAATGAAAATGGGAAATGAAAGTGGAAAGAGACTTTGAAATGGAAATGGAAATGGAAATGGTTATGGGTTTTGGACTAGTATAGACTTGACCATGATGGAGACATGGGTCTAACTATATGCAAATGCAGACATGGACTGGACTGGACTGTGCAAGCAGACTGGACTCTACGATTGGGTTCAGATGAGCAAGCAAGCTAGACTTTAAGGAAGACTGGACAATAAGGGAGACTAGACTCTTAACTTAAGGCAAGCAGGCTAGGCACCTAGACTTTGAACTTACGGGTGAGCAAGCAAGCTAGACAACTAGACTTCGGAACTTACGTTAGACTAAGCGGGCTAGACTCAAAAATTGCCTATGGATTTATGGAATGCTAGACTTTGCACTTACGGGTGGGCAAGCAGGCTAGACACAAAGGAAGGCTGGACAAAAACAGAGACTAAACTCTTAACTTAAGGCAAGCAAGCTAGGCAACGCAAGCAGGCTAGACAACTAGACTTCGAAACTTTCATTAAACTAAGCAGGCTAGACTCAAAAATTGCCTAAGGACTTAAGGAATGCTAGACCTTGAACTTATGGGTGAGCAAGCGGGCTAGACACAAAAATTGCCTATGGACTTAGGGAATGCTAGACCTTGAACTTACGGGTGAGCAAGCAGGCTAGACACAACAATTGTCTATAGACTTAAGGAATGCTAAACCTTGAACTTACGAGGGAGCAAGCAGGCTAGACAACTAGAGGAATTTGGGATATTGGACTTGACTAGGGCTTACATGGAGATGCAAACTAGACCAAGGTTATGAATTGGGCCTAAATGGACCTAAGATTTGGATTGGACTAGACTTAGACTTAGATTGGAATTGATAGGGATTAGACTTGGATTGGGCTTGACATAGACTAGGGTTCACATAGAGATGCAAATGGGCCTAGGTTTTGACAGGAGCTAGACATATATAGGCCTAAGACGGACTCTAATGCTAGCGGGCCTAATATGAATGCATGGACTCGAATTAGATGGACCCTATATGAATGTAAAATGGACTCTAATGCATATGGGCCTAGAATGAATGCAAGTGAATTGGGTCGATTGGATTGAATTGGATTGGATTGAATGAAGGTGTTTGGAATGGGCTTAGAATTTTTTAAATTCGTTTTTGAAAGGAACCCCTTGTTTTATCTTTTGTTAGGAAAAGATGATGGATTGATTTGAAAAATATTTTTTTTATTGAAATATCGTGGTATGATGATGATTATTAAATTCTTTTTGAAAAAGAGTAGAGTAGAAGGAGGTGTACGATTGATTTTGAAAAATATAAGTTTTTGAAATTGATGAATATGGTAACGTAGGATTGACAGGGATAGCAGGGATGAAATGGGAAGAGGTAGACATGCATGACAACTCTAGCTCTACAATGACCCTTTAGATGCATTTTTTTTTAGACGGACTTGACCTTGCATGAAAAGACTGAATTTTTTGAACGTTTGATTAGGTGAGACCTCTAATTAGACCAAACTACGCGAATGCAGATAGACAGACGCACATAGGACTGAACGTAGGATCAACAATTACGACGGCTAAATTGACGAAAAGCGTGCGATGCACAGACTGCGTGCCGCGCAGCATTGCTGCGCGCGGCGCACAGCTGTGCGTCTGGCGCGGGAATGGTGTGCCAAGCGCAACTTAATGCGCTTGGCGCACTACTCCCCGACACGTTTTTCGGGGATTTAGGCGACGAATTGGCCGATTGATGAATTTTTCTTGTTTTTAGACTCGGTTTTAGGAACGACGCATAATAATGATAATTTGACAGAATAATAGCAGGCAAGAATTGCAATCACAGGCAAATGTCATATAACATGGATGCAAAAGTTCTCAACCTAAAGTCCAGTTCTACATTCAACTATTGGTCAGGTTTAGGTTCAGTCTGAAAAGGGTCCATGACTAAGAGATTGATCCCACGCTTCGTACCCCTGCTTAAAGGGGTGGCCACGTGTAAGACGCACTCCAGTCTCAAGTCAGGAACAAGAGAACAATGCCATGGTTGGGTAGGTTTGCTTATGACTAAGATCCAACACTATCGCTCAGGAAGCTTTTTGGAAGGACAAAGCGCAAACTCCCCGGGGGTGACCTCACACATAGAACATGTGCTAATGAGGCAATGTAGATTGTCCTTATGGTGGCTGAACAATAGCCATGCATATGCAAAGCTGTATATTATTCAAAGGCATAAAAATAATAATGAATCGTATTTTTCAAGTTTCACCCACTCATTAAAAAAAAAAAATTTTTAAAATCATTTCCAGTGGAGTCGCCAAATTGTAGGCGTGTTTTTATTTCGCTTACGCGGTGTGAGCGCGTATTAGATTTGACTACCCCACTGTTAAGGTTTTATTGAATATTGTTTTGTATTGAAAGAAGTCGCCAACAATTCTTTTTAGGAAGAATCATAAACCTAATTGGATATAGGAAAATCATAGGGACAAATTATCCAATGTAGATTTCCCCGTCATGACTCCATAAGTGGCCAAAATGAACCAAAGATTGAGTTCGGGGGTGAGGGTACGAATATAGTCATAATGAACCACATTCGCCCAAAGTTGGCCTCAACTAAATATCGATTCATTGCAGAATTTATGCCAAAGAATAATCAAATAATGTTTTAAACACCCTAAAAATATTTAGTCTAAAGTGGTTCAGGAAACACATAAAAAGACTAATTTTTAGTGACAAGTTATTATGCAATCAATTTACAGGGAACCTAGCAGGTTCTCCAAATTAATATGCTTAATGTTAGAACAATTCTTTAGGTCTTGATTAACAATAAATAACATGTGGGTGATAAAAGCATTGAAACAGGACAATCATATAATATGCATATAATGATCAGGCAAGTATAATAGTAATGAAAAATAAATAAAAAGAAAGAGAAAAGAGGTTAGAATATACATTATAGGGATTTTATACCAAAGATCTACATCATGAAATAAATGATTAGTAACTTCAATATAAAAATAATTGATTCAAGGATCCTCAGGTATTATACCTATGCGGCTTAGATTGAGGAGCGCAACGATCTTTAGGCGGAGCAATCGTGGAACCAAGAACGCAGTGTTTGAAGTATTTGAGTGTTTTCGAAGTATTTCAAAATAGTCGAGAGAATTTATGTGCGTGAAATCATAATATGAAAAACCGTCCGTAATTCGGGAAAATACGGGTATTTATAGGAAAAAGCAGACTTGCGCTCCACGCAAGCCTACGTGGCAGGCGCAATGCCACGCATCAGGTGCACATTGGTGTGCCTGACGCAGCCAGCCCAATCAAGTTTAGGCACGTGTAAACGCGTTTTTGAAAAGATAGAAAAGAAAGTTGCGTCTCACACAGGACTTGCATCTGACGCAGGACTCTGTGTGAGTCACAAAATCTACGTGTCAGGCGCTCATTGGCTCGCCTGACGCGTTCTGGCCTATGTGCAGGACGCATGTGGCGTGCTGAGCGCAGCCCCCGCGTCCGGCGCATATTCGGGAATATTCGAGCATATTCCTTTGCGCGTCTTTCGAAGATACTTTTCTATCCCTAAAATTCCGGAGATGGAATTTTACGGATCAAAAATCTGATTTTTGATTAAAGATAATGAAAATGATTATGAAAAACATTTATTAAGATAATTAATATTTGATTGGGATTTTAAAATGAATTTAAAACATTTTATGGGCTTGAAATACAATTAATTATCATGAACAATTAATTAGGCTTTAGAATATCATTTCGAAACCATTTTAGAATGGTTCTTTAGATTGCTCCTCCGTTGGGTCGCGCCAACTAATGTCGCGGTATGTTTCATCATCGGATCCTTAAATGGGGAGACACGATTATGTGTCTACAGTATGTTAATTTTTTTTTTTGCTAATTAAGTAATATATTGATTCCAAACAACCATTACAACCAAACAACTAACCCAAAGGGAGGTAAACCAACTAGGTTGGACCCCCTCACCTTAAGGTCAGTCCAAACTAAACACCTATTACAATACACCAAACTAGATTAAGAAACAAACACCATTCAAGAACAAAAACACCTACTCAAAGACTTATAAACCAAAGATAATCCTTCCTGCTAATCTTAGTAGGCATCACAATACCTATTCTCATTTTGCACAACCTCTGAATCTGTTTCATTACATACTGAGGACTAGGAATACATTGATTCCAATAGCTCGAGTTTCTACTCTGCTAGATATAGTAGATGACAACGACCAATCCGAAGAAATGGTACTTGTTTCGAAACTTTGATCTTCTCTTGCATTGTATCAACTTGATGATAGCTTGAATTGAACCCGCATTTATTTGCATTCATAACCAGGATTTCAAGAATTGCACACACAACTCACTATATTTACACTGGAAAAATAAACGAGCATGAGATTCCATTGCATCAGAGCAAATAAGGCATTGATTAGTATTACTTATTCCATATCTTGCTAACTTTTCAGTTGTCTGTAGCCTCCCTTGAACATATAGCCAACTGATGAATCTATGTTTAGGAAGACTCATCCTATTCCACACCATCTTATCCCAGTGCACATCCTCTTTTTCACCTTTAATTATGTCATATGTTGCTTGAATAGAGTATTCTTGAATACTTATAAATTCTGCTTCACTATAGTATAACTTCAATGTCTCTTTGACTTGACACAGCTTCCTCCAATACCAGCTAGCAGCAGCATTGGGTTTATACTCCCACCATTGTGCACCTTTAACATAGACAAAATTCACCTACTTAATCCATACATTGTCTTTCTTAGTTGCCACATCCCAAATATACTTTCCTAAGCAAGCAATATTCCAGGTAATGACGACCCTAAAACCAAGACCTCCCTGCACCTTGCTCCAGCATAACTGATCCCAAGCTACAAGGCCAGCTTTTGAAGTAAATGCTTGACCACTCCACAAGAAAGCTCTGCAGATTTGAGTTACCTCTTTCAATAAGCTCCTAGGTAAGATGAAGACCTGGGCCCAGTACCTATGTATGCTCATCAGGACTGAGTTGAGTTCTAGTTGCATATGAGAGATTCCTGGTGCTCCACACACTAATTTTTGTTGTCATTTTCTCAATGAGCAACTCACATTGAGCCTTAGTGATTCTCTTGGAGCAAATGGGAACTCCAAGATATCTAAAAGGCATGCTACACTTCATAAATCCAGAAGCTGTTGCTACCCTATGTATCTCTTCCTCAGCCATGCCACATGTATAAAAAGCAGATTTATTTGCATTTGCCTTCAGCCTTGAAGTATCAGAGAATAGCTTAAAAGCTCTCAATAAAAGATAAATGGAAGAAAACTCCCCTTTACTACACGTGATGAGATCATCTATAAAGCACATGTGAGTCATCTTCAATTCTTTGCATCTTGGATGGAAATTAAACTGATCCAAGGAACTCAGCTTAGAGAGTACTCTAGATAAGTATTCCATACACACTACAAACAACAAAGATGAGATGGGATCACCTTGTCTCAGTCCTCTCTCAGTTTTAAAATACCCTTCCATACTCCCATTCAGCATCAATGAAAACATAGGTGTGGTGACACAATCCATTACCAATGAAATGAATCTTGGAGGGAAACCCAAATGAATGAGCATTTCATGTAGAAAAGCCCAATTGACTGTATCATAAGCCTTCTGCTAATCAATCTTCAGCGTACAACTAGGCTGCACCTTTTTCCTCCCATAATGTTTCACCATATCCTGCACAACCATAATGTTATGTACAATGAACCTCCCATGTACAAAACCACCCTGATTTTCCAAGATAATATCAGGCAATACCTGTCTAAGCCTTCCACACAACACCTTAGTAACACATTTATACAATGTGTTACAACATGATATAGGCCTATGCTAAGTAACATTCTTAGGACAGGCTGTTCTAGGAATCAATGTTATTATTGTGTTGTTTAATTCCTTGAGAATTTTACCACTATTCAAACTATCAAGTACAGCAGGCACAACTTCATATCCAACTATACTCCAACTATCCTTATAAAAGTGAGAACCAAAACCATATGGACCAGGAGCCTTGCAGCCTGGAACAACAGAGAAAAGAGCTTGTTTCACCTCCACACTAGTATAAGGAGCTTCCAAGTTGACTTTATGAGCTTCAGTAAGAATTGTTCCTTCCTGAATGATCTCTAGTATCACCTGAGTCCTCTGAGCAATATTACTACCCAACAGCTTCTTATAATACTCCAAGAAAGCACCGGTAACACTTTTAGCAGTATCATGTCAATGTCCCTCCTCATCATAAATGTTATATACCTGATTATGAAGTTTTCTCGCTTTTATGCTTTGATGCAGCAATCTAGTATTCTCATCACCATTTTTAAGCCAATCTAATTTTGCTTTTTGACTTAAAAATTCCACATAGATCTTGTGTTTATTCTTGTATTCTTGCACGGACCTATAATTCTGCTCGCTTTCAAACTATATTATCCCCTCGGATTCGATGCATTTGTTCTTTGGATTTCAACCATTCTCCGATGTGCTTGAACCTCTGCAACTTGTAAATCACTAAACCCATTCTTATTCAGTTCCTTCAAAGCATCCTTAACCCTTTTCAGCTTTCTCAACACAGCAAACATCCTAGTGCCTTGAACCGGGGCACTCCAAGCCTCTCTTACTATATCATGGAATTGAGGAGAACTCTTCCACATGGTATAGTACTTAAAAGGCCTTTTTCATTTCCTATCACAAGGGTATACAGTAATAAGTGCAGGGGAGTGATCAAATTCCCCCCTCACTCTGAAAACACACTTCAGTAGATTCATAACAAACCATCCAAGTTTGATTGGCAAGAACTCTATCAAACCTGGAAAATACGCTTGCATCTCCCTGTTGCTTGTTGTTCCAGGCGAAGAAATTCCCTGAACATTAAATATCTTCCATTTCATAGTCTATCATGCAAGCTCTAAAATCCACCAATTTAGCCTCCCTAACCATTGGTCCTATTCTCTCATCAGTCTTAAACACACAATTATAGTCTCCACACATCATCCAAGCCTCATGTGTCTGCACACTTCTCAAGTCATCCCACAATTCTACCCTTTTACTTCTTTCATTAAAAACATAAACAAATGTGCAGAAATATCCAGCTAATCCACTTTTAGGTTGTATATAACAATGCAACATCTGACTAGAACCTTTGATTATATTCACAGAGAAACTACCAGGTTTCCAAGCTAAGATTACCCTACCTCCATCATGATAACAAGCATTGGATGTGAAGCACCATCCACTGAAAATTCTTTGGTAATGACTGCCCAAATTGAAAGCCTTCACCTTTGTTTCCAAGAGGCTAACCATGCCAACAGAAAATCTTTGGATCTAATTCCTCACATCATTCTATTTTTTGACACAATTAACCCCTCGGACATTCCCAATAGAGTATTCTATCCATGTTGGAGAGGAGGCCGGCCTCCCCACTTCATTTACACCCCCGGAGACATTCATATCTCTCACAATTACATCGTAATTCTCACCAAATCTTCGACTAGAAATTGAAAAGCATTTCCAGTTAGTGTAGGATTTACCCGAGATACTCTAACCTTAATTAGTTTGAGAGCTCTCTGAAATCCATCGGGATCCAATCCACATGTCTTGAATGATTAGGCATTTGTTGCTCTGCAACCACCTCCTTACTTGGGTCGTACTTGTGGCCGCTGCTTCTGAACCCAGACCTTCTTAGTCTTCTTCACTTTACAGTCCTGTGTTTTATGCCCAATGCAATGACAAACATCTAATTTAGATGGCCTCCATTCATACTGAATATGAACTATAGTTTTTTCAGCATACTCATTAGTGAAAGAAATAGACTCAGGGACGTCCTGATCTATGTTCACTTCCACTAAAATTCTGGCATATTGTAGTTTATCTCTATTGATTGTAGCTTCATCTCGTTTGATCGGATCTCCCAACTGAGATACAATCTTATGTAAGGACTTTTCACCCCAATATTTGATGTTTAGCTTCAATTGCACCCATATTATTGGTAAGGTTTTGATCTCCTCCTTTTCAAAATCCATATCTGCACTCCATTGCTTCAATATCAATGGTTTCTTGTCAAAGAAAAAATGACCATCTAGTACATGATCTCGTGAATCCATTGCATTGAATCTCACAAGGTAAATCCCCTTCTTAATCAGTGCAACTTTATCCACATTATATTTCTTCCAGATTCTACGAATGAAACCCTACATCACCTGAATTGGAGGATTTGCCCTTAATACATAGCATATTAAGGATGATGAGTTCCAATAGTCAATTTCTTCCTGGATATCCTCTAAATCAATTTTAACACCTTCACCATCCTTAATTGATCTATTATCTCCATCATCAACAATATTCGCAGTTCCAATTTTATCTCCTGTTTTCTCAATTGCATTTTCATCAACATGAAGAACTGGAATTGGAGACATACCTTGCTTCTCAATCAATGGTGATTTATGCGATTCAACACTGCGATGAATCGAGTCTAACCACTCATTAAACGTATGTCAAATCTCAGAATGAGCTTGCAATTGCCTTAACGAAGATTGTGGAGTATGCACTTCACCAATCCCTAATCCGAAATCTAACGCCTCAACACCCAGAATTTCATCCATTGATTTTGTGCGTAATGCTTGTGAATCCGAATTAGGACCTCTAGCTTTGTTTTTCTTACCATTCGAAGCTGAACCTTGAGCTTTTTCACTCGCCTTTCTTGCCGTGGCGACGGTGCACAGTAGCATGCACCGAGAGAAAACATAGAGAGAAAGTTCCTCAAGGTTGGATTTTGCAGATAAACAGTATGTTATTCAAAAGCATAAAAATATAACGAATCGTATTTTTCAAGTTTCACAAACTCATTTAAAAAAAACCACAGTGAAGTTGCCAAATTGTAGGTGTGATTTTATTTCGCATACGCAGTGTGAGCGCGTATTTGACTACCCCATTGTTAAGGTTTTTTTTAAATACGTTTTGAAGTCGCCAACAAGTCTTTAAAGGAAGACTCATACACCTAATTGGATATTTGGGAAACTGAAGGGACAAATTAGGGACTCATCCAATGTAGATTTCCCCATCATGACTCCATAGATGTTCAATGAACGAAAAATTGAGTTCGGGGGTGAGGGTACGAACACGGTCATGAACTACTTTCGCCCATTGCTAGCCTCTACTTAATACGATTCACACCAAGTTTTATGCAAAAGAATAACCACATAATGTTTTAAGCACCCTAAAAAAGATTAGTCTAGGTTGGTTCATGAAACACATAAAAGACTACTTTTTTAATGACCAGCTATTAAACAATCAAGATTACTGGGTTACTAGCAGGTTGTCCATGTTATCTAATTTAGTTAGAACATTTATTTAGCTCTTGATTAACAATAATATACAAGGTGATAAATATCGCAATCAGACGTAAAAATATTGTTCATGGATAAGAAATAAAAATATAAAAAGAAAATATTGCAGGGAATTAGTATAATATATAATACTTACAGTCGCAGGAATTTGTTAACAATCTATCTCATGAATAGAATGTAAGTAACTTCAAGAAAATAATAATTATAAATAAAGAAAGCAAAATAAAGTTTGTTGCCCATAGAAATTATACCACCATATGGGGTCGTTGATTTGTACGGATCTTGGAAAATTGAACGTGGGAACGAGCCTTAAAAATTATAATTGTTGTATAACGTTACGTTTGTTGCTGCTGCTTTGTTTGATTTGTATGAGTTGTGTTTATTTGTATTTGGTATTAGGCGTAGGAAAATAAGATGAATGGCGCTGATGATAACTCACCAATGCTAAGTATAGCCGCAGGTTGTGATTTGTGGCGTCAGGCGTGGAGTAGTATTCTTGGACGAGATAAATTAAAAGAAGTGGCGTGGAGTTTTAGGAATATGGATGATGGAATTGTATGGAGGTGTGAAGCAGGGCCGTCTTATGGATGATGGAATTGTATGGAGGTGTGAACTGTGAAGATTATTAGGAGGTGAGTTTTGATATTTAACCGTGGTAATTTGTGAGATGTAGTTGTATGGTTGTGCCGTGAGAGATGAGAGTTGGCCGTGTGTGTTTATGAGTGTGGTTTGCCCTGGGTTTCATTGCGAGTTGGCCCTGTGTATTGTTTGTGCCGTGTTATTATGAGAGAGGTTGGGGGTAATATATAGTGTAGGTAGTTGGGATGCAATAGGTGATCGAAACCTTCGCAGGTTTCTAAAAGATTTTTATTAAAAAGATTTTAGAAAGAGTTAGATAAAAATATTTGAAAACACTTCGGAGAAAGATTATTTTTATAAAAGATATTTTTATTAACAAAACTAATCAGTATAATTAATTATTTCTATTAATTAAATTGGGCTTATATGGGTTTTATAAAATGGGCTTTCATAAAAACTATTTTTAAAAGGTTTTTCAAATATGGGCTTTTATAAAATTATTTTAAAATATTTTAGAATGTAGGTTTAGTAAAACTATTTATAAAAAGGTTTTTGGACATGGGTTAATATTAGAGTTAGAAAATGGGTTGGGCTTAAAACATTTTGTTTTAAAGTCGTTCTTTATTCTTTCCTCGATCCGGACCAATTAGAGCGGGGTATTAGTCATCATAGGGTACTAAATGGAGAGACACGATGATGTGTCTACAGCAATAATATGGCAACCTCCAGCAAACCTTTGGTGATCATTGGAATCAACCACAGACCAACCAGCTCCAGCCATAAGAGTATTTTTATCCCGGGAACCATCAACTTTGAATGATCATAGGACTGTCTCTCGAAGATTGTTTTCCAATATTGATCATCAAAAAACCAGGTGGAACGTCTTGCATTAACTCAGGAGGATGAAGGAAAATAAGATGTTTTTCCAGGAGCTCAGAATATCTCAAATAATGCGCAGAAGCAACAGTTATAGATACACATATATGAATTAAAGAAGAACTATCTCCTCGAATTATAGTGTTATTTCAAGCAATCCAAATACCCCATCGATGAGCCATAAAGGATGAAACTTTGTGACTTTGATGACCCTCCTTCTTGATAAACAATCGGATGTATGAGAAAATCCAATCTCTCATAGACATGGATTCCTCTAGGTTTGAATGAATAGCAAGAGAGCTATTCCTCCATATGATTTGGATTAAGGGACAAAGGTGAAACAAGTGCAAATCATCTTCATGATCATTTTGACAAAAAAAAAAAACAGGCATAAGAGGAAATTTTTGCCCCTTTTAGCTAAATTGATTCTAAGTGGCAGAATATTATAGCTAATTTTCAACAAGAAAAGTTTCCATTTGGGTTGGATATTAAGATGCCATATCAATTTAAACAAGGAATTGCTTCCATCTTGAGGTAAATCTTCGTAAAGGGAGAGAGAATTAAGGAAAGCATACCCACTTTTAGATGTAAAGGAGCAGAATAATTAAAATCCCAAACCATGATATCCGAATTGTCAGTATCAGGGAGCTCAAGGCTAAGAATTGATTTTGAATGTCGAAAGCAGCACATTTGACGAACAAGAGGGATATTCCAATGTGGAAGAGGAGTAGAAGAAATAAAATTACTAACCATGGTAATCGTGTTGCGCGAAGAGTAATACTTGAGTTTGGTTTAGGTGTGAGGTGATATAACCATGGTGACCAAAATCCCTAATACTTCGTCCATTCCCAACTTTCCGGCTACAACCTTTAAGAAGCAAACCCTCGCACGAGATAGACCACGAGTGCCCCAAAAAGTAGTTCTAGGAAAGTGGTAACTTTTGTCCGATATAAGAGGGGTGGGAATGATGGAATTATAAATCCTACTAAGTAAATTATGAGGCTTCGCATACAAAGACCAAGCCTTTTTCATTAAGAGCACTTTATTAACCATCGAAGGAAGACAAATACCTAGACCACCCATCCCTTTAGGCAAGTGAATAACGAAACTTTTAATACAATATTGAATATCCTTAGTAGCATTACCAGCCCACCAAAACCTCATAATCATAGCATCAATAATTGAAGATATAGAAACTAGAAGTTCATAACAAGAATTAACGTGGGAAATCATTGCAACTAAAATGGTGTTAATAAACACCGGTTTTGTAGCTTGCGATAGTTTAAGAGAATTCCAATGGGCAATCTTTGAAGAGATCTTATCCAATAGGAAGGAGAAATGATGCTTTTTTGAACCTTGAATATCAATAGGAGCACCTAAATGATGAGAAAACTAGGACACCTTCGGTAACTAAAACAATCCCACAATCTCTTGGGCGGAGCAAAATAGAGATATTTGGAGAAAACATAATAGAAGATTTCGCACAATTAACCACTTGTCCGAGACATGTAACTGAATCTATGAATAATCTGTCTAATTCTATATGGCTAGAGTTTTGTATCTATTGTTGATTGATATGATCCAGCCCTTCGGACAAGATTGAACAACACTAGTTACCTTCATATGATATCGCTTGCTTGCTTATCTTGTCTGTCACTTTTCTTGTTAAATAAGAAGTATAGACAATCCCCCTATGTTTCAATTGCTAACATTCTTGATTGTTTGGGATGTCTTGAACAACATAGTTGGGAGTCCATAATATGTAGCACTGAAGTATTACGCAAGCGATATGGTCTAGAGGTCGATGTTTACATTCTTTGGAGTGATCCTTTATATTCTTCTAAGTGGAGTGCCTCCATTTTGGGCGGGTAAGAGATTATATGCTATATTAATATCAATATATTCTCTTTGTCTACCTTGATTAATTACTTGAATGTTCTTGAAGAAGCTATTGCTCACCAATTTTGTCCTCTATTATGTAGAAACCGAGGAAGAAGTATTTGAAGAAGTTTCGCATGGTGATCTCAATTTTGATTCGATCCATGGCCTAATATCTCGGAAGGTGTAAAAGACTTGGTTTGAAGAATTTATGGAATCTTAACTTTTGTGCATGTAATAGAAATATGGGTTCGTCGAAGCTTTTATGGATTGTTGGAGAGGCAATCATCTTTCATCGCCTTATTACTGGGAGTTCTTGTTGGGGTAACGTGGGCACTATGCTATTTGCAAAACAACAAAATTGTGTGAGCTATATCTAATTTGGTGATTATATATAAATAGATGCTGATAAATTGCATAAGTGATTGCGTATAAATTATTTTTACGTAATAAATGTTTAGCCATTTGCGTCGGTTGCTCCCCTTGAACGGACGCTAAATGTCATTTTTTAAATATGTGAAAAGTAGTCGATTTGCTTCGGTTCTAACTTAGAACTGAAGCAAATGTCTGTATTTTTTAGAGTTATTTGCTTCGGAGGAGAACCGACGCAAATGACTCTTCAAAACCCATTAAAGGAAAGCCATTTGCGTCGGTTTCTACTCTATGTCCGACGCAAATGAATTAAATAAGCGTTGGTTTATTAACTAACGCAAATGGTTTTAGGGTAATTTACGTCGAAAGTTGTTGCGTCATACCTCGAACCTACGTAAATAGGGGCCTACCAACCAACACAAATCACCATTTTTCTACTAGTGCTTCTTCTTATTCTTCTCACAAAAACTCCCTCAAAACCCTAAGTTTAAAACACCATTGATCAAATTCTAATGCTTCAATGGTTATTTTTTCGATAAATACTAATTTATAGTTAAATAGGTCGTAACCCTTTCTAATGATACATAATTTTGATTTTGATTTTAGTTAATTCGATTTTAAAGTTGCTGAAACGAAGTGTGCTTTTCGGATGAAAACAATGTTTTGAGATTTCAAGCAGTTTTTCATATTTTAATTATTAAAAGGTGTTTAAGATTTATAATAAAGTATCAGATTATTGTAATATATGTATATTTTTGGTTTGTGTTACTATTAGCCAAGATGTATGATGTGATGTTAAATTTTTAAGTCTAGTTTTCGCAAATCATTTCTTGAAATAAGTGACTAGGGTTTTTTGAACAAAATTGGTGATTTCCCATACGTAAGCTTGGCGCAACAGCCATACGCATGGCAAAAGTGCCATGCGAGCAACGGACCACTTCTGCCTGGCGCACAAGTGTTGAGTTGGGACAAAAATGCCTAGGTGGCACGATCGATCATCAATTTTAATGATTTTCGAAGCCTATTTGTTATATCTTCGAGTTTCATTCGATTTTGTAAACTAAATTTATTATATTAAAGTTTTAAGATTTATTATATTTTCATATAAGTTAAGTTGTAGAAGTTATTAATTTTAATAACTTAATGATGATAGGAGATTGTAGGCGTGATTTTATTTCGCCTACGTGGTGTGAGCGCGTATTTGACTACCTCATTGTAAAGGTTTTATTGAAAAATGTATTTAATTAAAATAAGTCTTTAAAGGAAGACTCATAAACCTAATTGGATATTGGTAAACCTTGGGACAATTTTGGGACTTATACAATGTAGATTTCCCCGTCTTGACTCCATAGATGGTCAATGAACCATAGATTGAGTTGGGGGGTGAGGGTACGAATATGGTCATAATGAATCATATTCGCCCATTGTTGGCCTCTACTAAATATCGATTCATGTTAAGTTTTATGCAAAAAAAAAAAAATCAAATAATATTTTCATGCACCCTAAAAATAATTTAGTCTAGGTTGGTTCAGGAAACACATAAAAGACTAATTTACAGTAATATGTTATTAAGCAATCAAAATTACAGGGAACCTAACAGGTTATCCAAATTATCTACATAATATTAGAACAATTCTTTAGGTCTTGTTTAGCAATAATAACATGTGAGTGATAAAAAGGCATGCAAGACAATCATAACAATATAGAAATAAATAAAAAGAATGAGGAGGCTAGAATATACAAGAAGAAGTTTTATTTATTAAAGATCTACATCAGGAAAGAAAGAGTTAGTAACTTCAATATAAAAATAATAAAATTATTCAAGGACCCTCAAGACTATACCGTGGCTTGGGTCTGAGAGATTGACAACCTTCGGGATGAGCAATCGTGAAGCCTGAAAATATGAACGTGTATGTATGTCTGAAAGTATATGTTTTATTTGTATGTGTTTTATGAAAATATGAGAGTTTTTAGAGAGGATTCGTAAGTGTATTCGTAAAGTTCGAAGTGTAAAGTCGCATGAAAATTATATGAAAAAAGCGTGAGTTTAATTCGGAAAATCACGCCTATTTATATGAAATCGAAACCAGTGCGTCACATAAAGTGTTCGTCAGGCGTACGTCTCTGTGTGACGCACATTTACACGTGTGGTGCGCCTGACGCACCTTGACCAATCAGTTGCACCCACGTGGCACACGCTTTAAAAAAGCTAGAATTGACAGCCTGCATGTTGCACAGAGGAGTGCACCAGGTGCACGACTCTATGTGACACACAAGTCCACGTGTCAGACGTATATTGTTGCGCCTGACACAACTTGGCTTGTGCGCTTGGCGCACGTCGGTGCGCTAGGCGCACCGCCTTGCTTTTGACAGGTTTTGACAGCTTTTTTACAAAAACGCGTTTTAACGATTTTATTCTTTAACCCTGGAAATCTGATTTTACGCAATAAAATCTGATTTTAATTATAAAAAGATCTTTGAAAATATTTATTTTAATTAAATAAAAAAATTAAATATTATTTAACAATTAATTGGGCTTTTCAAAGAGTTGGGCTCAAAATACAATTAATTAAGTGGGCTTTAAAATACTATTTTGGATCATTAAAATACGCGTTAACACTTTTAAAATAGTTTTGCCTCTTCGGACTGCTCTGCCCTTGGGTCGGACCAATTAAGACCGCGGTATGTTTCATCATCGGATCCTTAAATGGGGAGACACGATTATGTGTCTACAGGAAGCCCCTACTTTGACTGGGCTTTAAAGTACACGGTATCGGGACGGAGAACGATTCTAAACGCTCTGCAGTTTAGAACTGATCTATAACCGCTGATCTCTGCAAAACAAAGATAGTATGCAAGGAAATAATACAAGCAATCTAATTACCTGCAGAAGAAGATGTTAGCAGATAGGTGCAAACTACTCAGATAAGGCACATAATGATGCAAATATTGCAAACTTAGACTCTCTAAAGATGCATGAGACGTTAATCAAGGATTAAGGTTATGCAAAGCTATCGAATATGACACGTCATGCAAGGTCAGAGCTATGCAAGACTAGGATGTATGTAATGCAATTAAGGTAAGGGTTTTGCAAAGTTAGAAGATCTGGATATGTTGAGAGATAAAATGATTAGAAATAGATTGAATGATTTTTGAAAACTCTTTTTTTTAGTAAATAATCGGGATCCATAAACGAGGTCCGCAAATCACAACTTTTCGGGAGTTTGATTATATTTGGAGGAACCACCACATATATAGGAAGCCTCCACTTTGAATAAGCTCGTATTAAATTAGGCTTGAGCCTTGATCGAAATGTAGTTGATATGTCTTGAGCACTCAGAGTTCTTTGCTAGGGATTCTTCTTGGGGGAGGTTGCACATGCGAAGTCAAATATCGCCAGAAATTATGAAATTGTCGGAGAGTCCTTTAGGGACAAGGAGAGTTTGGATTGAAAAATAAAAAGTTCAATTTGTGACTGAAATAAATGTAGGTGGGAAAAGGCTTTGACGTAGCTAGGTTCAGACTCGAGTCTATGTCGGGATCTAGAAAGAGTATGCTCCTGAATTCTAGAAAGTTAAATCATTAGACCTTGATTAACTTTATTTATTGAAGCGGTCGGACCTCGAGATGAGGATTTCTACGTATCCTTGCGGAATCAGACCATTCGTAGTTCTAGAGCTGATTTTTTATTATTATTATTTTTTTTTTGTCCTAACTTTTGCCTAGGCCGTCCTTTCGGGTTTTCAACCTAGCGAGCTTGGACACACCTTCGAGAAGGAGTTAGGGTCGATGAAAGGTTGAAAGGTTTAAGGCTTGAGGTTTTAATGAAGGTTAATTGGCCGGGCTAAGGTAGGATCATAGATTTGGATTATACGGGTTAAGGTTTTGATGGATTGAATGGATTTGAATGAGGAATAGAACTTGTGTGGAAGTCCCCCTAGCTTGACTTTTTATTTCTTTGCCTTTGGCTTTTTCTTTTTTGCATTTTTTTCTTTTTTGTATTTTTTTCTTTTTGCTTTTTTTGTCGCACTTTGAATTTTTTCACTTTTTCTTTAATTTTGCCTCACATTGAATTTATTTATTTTTTTGTAACGAGGCTTGCACACAAGTTTTTATGGTTTAGGATATGGGAAGGTTTGAAGGATATATGTGGAGCTTTGATTTGAAAGGATTATTTGGCTAATGGAGATGATGACTTAAGGGATTTTCTTTTTATTTTTCATGGTTTGCATGGATGAGGATGGTTTATTGAAGGTGATGGCTTATTGAAATGATGGAGGGAAGAGAGGAATAACTCCTGATCCAAAGTATGTCCTTTTTTCATTTTTCTCTTTTTTTTTTTTCAGATTTTTTTTAATAGTCAAGATCATTAGGTGATTTAAGTTTCATCATTGAATTAGAAGTATAGATAAAATGACGGAAGGCTAATGAAAATGAAAAGAAAATGCGATTAGTTTATTGATTAGAAATAAATGAAACAAGGCTGATAAACATTATAGTCCTAAAGGACTTAAGACTCGACAGGAAAGGAAATGAAGCAGTTAGGGGAGGGACTCTCCGACTCAACCTAGAAAACTAGCGTTAAATGACTATGCCGTGGCATTATTTAAGCACTGCCCAAGAGGTTGCTATTGTTGCTGACTTTTGTTGCGGGTAAAACCGGTAGTCTACCATCTTCAATCATATCCTGTAGAGCATTCTTTAAGGCCCAACACACAGATGTTGGATGTCTATTCCCTTGGTGATATTTGCGATAAGCATTAGGGTTCCACTTCTTGGGTCTATTCTCAGGTGCAGGGTCTGGAGTAGGACCAATAGGGTAAATTACTCCTCTTTGATTAAGCCTATTAAAAGCTTCCTCTAAAGTCATGCCCAAGGGAGTGAAGGTTCTTTGAGGCCTTTGATAACCTCCCTTTTCATTAGTGAGAGCATTGACATCATTGCTCTTGGAGCTAGAAGGATTATTGTTACTCTTCTTGAAAGAGTTGTTATTATTGGAACCTTTATTCTTTGAGACTTGTACCTCCTCTTCAATCAGCAGGCCTACCTTATAGAGTTTCGTGAAAGACTCTATGTGTTGGAATTTAATGTGATCTCCATACTTGGGCTGCAAGTTACGGATCACTAGCTAGTCGGACTTGGTCCTCTTCAAATGGCATGTTAGTCATTTGTGCGGCCTTTTCTCTCCATCTATTAAGGAAGGTGACAAAGTCTTCATTGGAGTTGTGTTTAGTCTCACAGAGACTAATGGGAAGCTGAGTATTATATATGTATTGTTTGCGGAACTCTTCTTTGTTGTAGTCCCAGTCATTCAACATGGTCTTGTTCAGTGATCTGAACCACTTGGATGGATGTGCATCCAAGGTCAAGGGAAAAACATAAGCAAACAGGTCGTTGCTCATGCCCTTGAAAGATATAGAGATGGAAAAGGCTCTCAAATGATCATCTGAGTCTTCGACCCCCTTGAATTTTGGGAGGTCACCCAATGCTACCTTTTTAGGGAGCTTTTCCCTCAGTTCAGGATCAATGGTATCATAGCCATGAGCCTGACCCTCGAGTGCAGGAATTGAGTAGATCAATTGCTCGAGTTTTTCGAACTTCAAATCTGTCTTGGACTTGATTGGAGGTGGTGGTGGTGGAGTTTCATCAAGCTCTTCTTCCTCAGTTATCATCTTTTCTCTAATGCATATGGGCCTAAAAATGAATGCAAATGGATTGGATTCATTGGATTGTATTGACTGAAGGTGTTTGGACTAGACTTAGGATTTTCAAAATTCGTTTTTGAAAGGAACCCCTTGTTTTCTATCTTTTGTTAGGAAAAGATGATGGATTAATTTCGAAATTTTTTTTTGTAAATGTCTTGTATGATAATGATTAGTAAATGCTTTTTTTCAAAAAGGTAGAATAGACATGGGTGTAGGATTGATTTTGAAAGATGTAAGTTTTTTTAAATTGGATGAATATGATTGGATAGAATTAATAGGGATCGGAAGATTGGTTGGGTAGCAGAGAGAAGGTGGACATACATGTCAATTCTAACTCGACCATGACCACTTTTCTAGATGCACCCTTTTTTAGTACAGACTCGACCTTACATGCAAAGACTGATTTTTTTTTAATTAGGTGAGATCCCTAGAATGACCCTGCTTTTACGCGAATGCAGACGGGCCGAATATAGGATCGACAACCACACCGACTAAATCGATGCAAACCATGCCACACAGCATTGCTGCGTGCGGCACACAGAAGTGCGTCTGGCACGGGAGCGGTACGCCTGGCGCAGCTTAATGCGCTTAGCGCACTGCTCCCCCGACATGTTTTTCGGTGATTTAGGCGAGGGTTTGGCCAATTGACGATCTTTTATTTGTTTTTTTAGACGCGATTTTAGGTACGATGCATAATAATGACAATTTGACAAGTTTATAACAGGCAAAATTGCAATCACAAGCAAATGTCATGTAACATGGTTGCAAAAGTTGCAACCTAAAGTCCAATTATATGTTTGAAACTATAGCCAGGTTTAGGTTAAGTGTGAAAGAGTCCATGACTAAAAGATTGATCCCACGCTTCGTACCTCTACTTAAAAAGGTGGCCAAGTGTAAGACGCACTCAAGTTCTCAAGTCAGGAACAAGAGAATAATGCCATGGTTGGGTAGGTTTGCTTATGATAAAGATCCAACACTATCGCTCAGGAAGCTTAAGCGCAAACC
This sequence comes from Beta corolliflora, assembly GCA_947648045.1. NCBI lineage: Eukaryota > Viridiplantae > Streptophyta > Magnoliopsida > Caryophyllales > Amaranthaceae > Beta > Beta corolliflora. The sequence continues at coordinate 443,391 of CANSZD010000711.1, forward strand.
CCCTCGGGACTGGCCTCATGTATAGAACATGCGCTAATGAGGCAAGGTAGATTGTGCTTATAGTGGCTTAAATAATAGTCATGCATATGCAAAACTGTAATGTGATTCTAAGGCATAAAACAAGTATTAATCGTATTTTTCGAGTTTCACCAACTCGTTTAAAAAAATTTTTTTTTTTAACCTCCCCAGTGGAGTCGCCAAATAGTTTCACCCACTCAATGTATCAAGTGTCTTTTGAATGCGATAATGACCAGTAATGCCTCCACTATGTACTTTATTAACTAAGAGCTCGCGCACACTACACTTCGAAACATTGGTGCGGCTGACCCACGTCGGTGCGCTTGGCCCACGTCGGTGCGCTAGGCGCACATTGGTGCGTAGGCGCACCGCCTTGCTTTTGACACGTTTTGACAGCTTTTTTATAAAACGCGTTTTAACGATTTTCATTTATCTTTTAACCCCAGAAATTCGATTTTACGGGATAAAAACCGATTTTAATTATAAAAATATCTTTGAAAATATTTATTTTATTTAAATAAAATAATTAATTATTATTAAACAATTAATTGGGCATTTTCAAAGTGTTGGGCACAAAATACAATTAATTAAGTGGGCTTTAAAATACGATTTTGGATCCTTGAAATACGCTTTAACACTTTTAAAATAGTTTTGGCTCTTCTGACTGCTATGTCCTTGGGTCGGACCAATTAAGACTGCAGTATGTTTCATCATCAGATCCTTAAATGGGGAGACACGATTATTTAACTAAAGAGACGAGTTCTTAGGAGACTGTTTTAAGTTGACCTACTTTCACTAGTGGAATAAAGCCCATCCGATCCGGTCAAAATCGGGCTTACCGATCAGATTTTGGTCCGGATCGGGTGGGCTCGCAGCAGTTTGTAAAGATTAACTGATCCGGTCTAGGATCGGATCAGTTAATCATTTACTGATCCGGTTTTGAAGGAAAACGGAAAACCAGATCAGTTGCCCCCCAAAAACAAAAAAAAAAGTTTTTTTTTTCATTATTAATCGATACAAAATCAATTGTATATATCAATACTCATTTTATTAAGCATATTATGCTCAATTGAAGCATAAGCATAAATAATTAAATACATAAAAATATTAACAACTATAATCTGGCTAAGTCTGCATATATTACATGGCTAAGTCTGCATTTTCCATCAGCAGAGTGCCAAATCTAATCTAGATAACATAACAGCAATATGAAGGCTGTTGTTAGCCCCATGAGCCAACTCTCCCTTGTGCCTCACTGTACCAAAGGGTCCTCAAGAGTCCTCCAGTCCTTGACTGCACACAGTGAATAATTTGACAAGCCAGATAACAACCCCTGATCAGTTGCATCCATATTATGTTTTCTGACATGTATAAAATACTTTCAGTTAGACAAGGAAACACAAAATTGCGATCGTACTTGCTCACTATATTGAAAGCTTCGGTAACTAAAATTAATATGAAGAACACAAGCTTGTAGACAACTACGCATGTTTGTTTCCCTTGCTCCTTGCAGGAAGATTGTCGGCATGAATGCTTTATGCTGCTGAAAATGGCTTACTGACCATAGACTTGTAGAATTTCATGAGATGGAGCTACGACTAAATTTAGACGCATAACAGATATGTGTAACATATTATCCCATGAGCATAGAGACGCGGAATCACATACAGAGCAAAAATGAGACAAATTCAATCAATCCCAAAAACCAACTCTTGCCTCATTCCATCCCCCTCTCTCTCTCATCTACAAACACAAGCACATGTAGAGATAATTTTTTAAGGGTGAAAACCTTACTAGTTGTTGATTGTACTGTATAAAACATGTTAATTTCATTATGCTTACATGTAGAGATAATTTTTTAAGGGTGAAAACCGGATCTGGTATTGTATATGTTTACAGTTATCCACTAACATGTAGAGGTAATTTTATGCTTACATGTAGAGAGAATTTTTTAAGGGTGAAAAACGGATCTGGTATTGTATATGTTTACAGTTATCCACTAACATGTAGAGGTAATTTTGCTCAATTGTACCACATAGGAAATAAACATATAAACCCCTCTCCCCCTGCTCGCAAAAATATTAGACAAGAATGCAGCAGTTGATCCCTTGCCTTTGGTCCCAACAACATGCACTGTCTGAATCAATTATTAGGCAGCCAAACCACATCTTTAGATCAAAAGGAAATAAATCGTGAGACCCAAAAAAAAATTATAATTTGCATTTTGGGGAACTACAAAGACAACAAACGCCTAATGGTAGGAAAGTAAGCTTTCGTCATCATATAGATCCATACACACCATAAATTCATTATTAGAGGATAATTATGATCTCAGGTTGTTGGAGTAACTCATGGTGTTATCTTATTCTCATGTCTATCCTAGTAGCTTATTAACAAGTCAAAGTTGTTAGCTTAATATTAGCCTTATCCTATTTTATAGCTTAGTTTTAAATATTTGTTATTAGCTGCACGGTTGTTTCTCAACCTACTATAAGCCTATATAATGTAGGCCTTCCTCATTCAATAATAAAAACAAGCAGAGCTTTCTTATATGGTATTAGATTAAAATCGATCCTTTACTCCTATTTCTCTTTCTCTCACAATGACTGACAACACAATTATCCCCAACACTAATGATCCTGGTAAACCATTTGCTATTATTCAAATCCACAATGCCATTAAGCTCACCTCCACCAACTATGTTGCGTAAAATACCTAATTGCAAGCCATCTTGCTTGGCTATGATTTATGGAAATATGTCGATGGCACCTTCCCCTCTCCTCCTGCTTCTCTTACTGATGATAATGGTGTGTCTAATCCCAACCCTGTTGACCTTCCTTGGTTCCGCCAAGATCGCTTGGTGTTTGGTGCTATTGTAGGCTCAGAAGCACTGACACGCCAAACTAACCTACGTTTCGTGTGTCAAAAACGTTTCGCGTGTCAAAAACGTTTCGCGTGTCGAAACGTGGAAAGACGTGTCAGACACGCGCCAAACCGTGTATTGGGATATTAAATATAAAAGTCCAAACCCTATTTATTTAATACTACTGTACCGCCGCATTAAACTCCAAACTGACTGAAGAGTGAAGGGATAGTACTTTTACCACCGTTTCACACTACATTTGTCCTCCTAAAGGTACCTTTTTACAGTTATTATTTTTTTATGTCAATTAATGTCTGTGGTAACTGGTATGTCAGTCATCAATCAATATCATCAATCTTCTTGCTGTCAATTTTTTATTATTATTTAGTGTTTACTTGTATCAGTTGTATGTTGGCTTAGCCGCTTAGGCTTATTTTCATCATTAATTACTTGTTGTGGTGCTGGATGTACATCATTGATGAATCTTCATGTGACTTTTCAGTTTGCTTTACCATTCTTTTTTGCTAGTTTGTTTGATAATTATGTTTCCAATTTTATTAATGTGGCGACAGCCAATAAAGACCATTCTTTTTTGCAAGTTAATCATCAATCAATATCATCATGTCACTTTTATTTTGTTTGTTTTATTTGGCTTTATTGTTTTCAATCTGCTCATCACTCATCAGTTCATGTAAAACAATTTGTACGATTAACTTAATGCTCATCAGTTCATGTGAAAATACAATTTCAATCAACGATTAACTTAATAATTAATAAATGATATTATTTATAATTTAAAATATTTATGATTTATATTTTTTTATTCATGTACTTGCAGCTTTTTGTCGATCTATTTCACTATTTGTGATATGTCTAATCCTCAATCTGATAGTGCAAATGACAAATCTAAGAAGGTTGATATAGATAAACCTCTTTGGAAATATGTTACTAGTGTTGTCAATGCTGAAACTGAAGAAGAGGGAGTGAAAGGGGGCAATGTAGGGATTGTTTGTGATCTTTGTGGTAAGTTTTTTCAAGGAACGTATACAAGAGTGAGGGCCCATTTGCTTGGAATTAAGGGGAAAGGAATTGGAAACTGTACTAAGACCACAAAAGAAATGGTGCGTAAGATGATAAACTTGGATGAAGAGGCTGAGAGAAGAAAGAAAGCTAATGCCCCACATTATGTACCCTTACCTATACCAGGAGTTCCTCCTTATAGTGAGAGTAGTGGTGGTCAACCAAGTGATGTACAAGCTAAGAAAAGAAAGGAAAACCCAATTACTAAGCTATATGATGTACAAGCTAGGAATCATCTTGATGCTGAGATTGCTCGGATGTTTTACACTGGTGGTTTACCTTTTAATTTGGCAAGAAACCCACATTACTTGAAGGCTTTTCAATTTGCTGCAGACAATAATTTGAGTGGTTATATTCCTCCAAACTATAACAAGTTAAGAACCACCTTGCTTGAAAAAGAATTAGAGTATCTAGATACGCTTTTGGAACCAATAAAAGCTACATGGAGGGAGAAAGGGGTTACAATAGTGTCTGATGGTTGGAGTGATCCACAAAGAAGACCTTTGATTAATTTCATGGCTACTAGTGAGAGTGGTCCCATTTTCATTAAAAGTGTGAATTGCTTTGGTGAAGTCAAGAACAAGCACTTCATTGCAGATCTTATGGAAGAAGTTATTGAAGAAGTTGGGCCCATGAATGTTGTTCGTGTAATAACAGGATAATGCTAGCAATTGCAAGGGTGCTGGTGAACTTATTGAAATCAAGTACCCATGGATCTACTGGACCCCATGTGTTGTCCATACATTAAACCTTGCTTTGAAAAATATTTGTGCTGCAAGAAATATAGAATCGAATATTGAAACATATGATAAATGTCATTGGATTACTCAAGTTCATGATGATGCACTTCAGGTGAAAAACTTCATTATGAATCATTCTATGAGACTAGCAATGTTCAATCGATTTTCTTCTTTTGAAATTACTTGCAGAGTGGGCGACACTCGTTTTGCTTCAGTGGTTGTTATGCTAAAGAGGTTTAAGCTTCTTAGGCGTTCTCTTGAGACCATGGTGATAAGTGAAGAATGGGGGGTTACAAAGAGGATGATCAAGGCAAGGCAAGTTTTGTAAAAGAAAAAGTGATGAGTGATAGCTGGTGGGATAAAGTGGACTACATTCTTGCCTTCACTGGACCCATTTATGAGATGATAAGGGTTTGTGATACCGATAAGCCAATTCTACATTTGGTATACGAGATATGGGATTCTATGATTGAAAAGGTGAAAATTGTGATATATACTCATGAAGGATTGACTGATGATGATGATGATTACTCAGAGTTTTTTGAAGTAGTTCATCGCATTCTTGTAGCTCATTGGACAAAAAGCAACACTCCTCTTAATTGCTTAGCTCACTCATTAAATCCTAAGTAAATTCTTTCTTATATATTTAGATCAATTTACTTATTTTTTAATTTTACATGGACAATGATTGTTTCTATCTTTCTTATTCTTTTGAAGGTTTTATAGTGAGGCATGGCTTGAAGAAAAACAAATAGAGTATCTCCGCATAGAGACACAGAAATATCTGAAGGAAGAGTTAGTTGTTTTAGAAGACTATTTCCCGACGATGCTGATTTTGCCCGAGCTATGGATGAATATACCATGTTCTCATACAAGTCTGGAGTGTACAAGGGCGGAGAGAACTTATACACTAGGGGTACCATGGATCCTATGTCATGGTGGGTTAACTTTGGTTCATCCACTGTTTTGCTTCAAGCTTTGGCCTTCAGATATCTTGGACAACCTACTTCCTCTTCATGTTGTGAACGTAATTGGAGCATATATTCTTTTATTCACTCACTTAGGAGAAATAGGTTGAATCCAAAACGAGCTGAAAATTTGGTGAAGATTCACACTAACCTGCGCCTTCTATCAAGGAATACAGATGAATACAATGCTGGGAAGACAAAATTGTGGGATGTAGGTGGTGATCAATTTGATATCATGGATGATGGGAAAGATGAAAACGCCTTTCTAGAGTGTGCCGACCTTTCTCTTGATGAACCGGATCTTGAATCTGTATTTTTCCCTTAGTGGTTGGAGCTCATATACTCTCACTTAGTTATTATTATTTGGATTTATTTTAAGTTACAATGGTTAAAGTTAGTATTATATATCATAAATTAGACTTGTTTGTTATATTGAATTTTGTTTTCATTGATATTATAAAGCATTAAATAAATTGTTAAAAAAATTGCGTTTCCCCAGCGTTTTCTTAGTTTTGAAATTTGCGTTTCCCCGTGTCCCCGTGTCCGTTCCCGTGTCGCGTTTATGTGCAAGCTAGATTGTAGGGACCCTCTCTCATGATATGGTCGCCCTTGTTTCCCAAACTGGAACTGCCGCGGAAGCTTGGACCGTATTATCTACCACCTACGCCAACCCCTCCCGCGGCCATCTCAAACAAATCAAAAGCCATCTCACCCCAACTCACCCACATCACTCAATCGATCACCTCTTACATGCAATATATCAAGGAATGTACTGATCGTCTTGCTTCCATGGGCAAACCTGTAACAGCCCGCTCTTCCGAGCTGCTAAGGAAACACACTCAACAAACTAGAATTAACTCTTAATTAAATAAACTCGCAGCGGAAAATAACCTCAATTACACCAATATCTTGACTAAAATTCCCAAAATTATATACAATAAATTATCAATAACTATTCTCCAATTAACTATCTATATACGAACTCAATCCATAATCTACAACGACATCATAATCTCGCTCCACTTCCAATTCCGAGCTCATAATTTACCTCACAACAATAACAGTAGTTATTAATAAACTCCTCACTAAATAAGAACTAATCTAAACTAAATCTCCCAAATAGAAACTAACTAATTCTATATAACTTCTAAACTTATCTTCAAATATATGAACTTCAATCAAACATATTACTAGTAGTAACAATCACTAACTAATTATACTAATTAAGAATTTATAACCCAAAACTCTTTTATGAAATCTTAGAATTCTAACTGAAATTGCCAACAACCTACAAAACTCATCCTATTGGTTTACCAACCACAACTAGCCACAACGCATCACAGCACCGACGACGAATCAACAACAGCAGTAATACCATCAACACCAACAACACAACATCAACCACAACAACAAAACAACAACAACACAAGAAAAAAGTGGGAAAATACCTTGCGAAACCACCAACACACGACCACGAGAGGTGGCAGCACCACGAAGCAGCAACAGCACCACCGTGGGGGGGGGGAAACACGAGTAGCAGTAACGTCACAACAGCACCGCGGCGGCAGAACACGAACAGAAAAGAGAGAGGGTTCAACGGCAAGGGGGAGAACAGGACCACCAGTGCACAAGGACAGGGGAGAGCGGCGGCGAGCAGTAAGAAGGGGGGAGAAGAAACTCCGGCAAAGGGGATGAAGCTCCGGTGAGCTAAAGGGGGGTGAGGCAGCAGGCGAAAGATAGGGGGTTGGGGTTTCACGGGAGATAGAGTTTTTGGGTGAGGTTTGTATCCCCAAATGAACCGACAAGAATAAAGGAGGGGGGGTTTGTATCCCTAAATAAACCGACTAAAGAAGAGTTTGGGCATTTGGATTTTCGCTTTTGGTCGAACACTACTCAATATATAAAATAATAATAATAATAATAACTTCATAAAATTAAATAAATAATTATATTACACACAAGACAGATAAAAATTCATACTCTACAACTTAAATAAAATATGAATTTTCGGAACATAATTAGTTTAATAAATATAATCAACATTTAATAAATGCTCTTAAAAATAGGGCTATTACAAAACCTATGGACCACAAGGATGTTATTGAAAAGATCCTCTCTGACTTAGACTACGAGCAATATAAGTCCGTTATTGATGTCGTGAATGCCCGTGATTCTCCTATCACCTTTGAAGAGCTTCATGAAAAGCTCATCACGAAGGAGATCACTGCCTCTCTCAAGGCTTCTTCATCGTCCTTCCCTGCTACTGTCAATGCTGCTCACCATCGTGTCAAGCCCCCCCTCCACTCACGGATTCTCCCAGTCCACATGGCAGCCCTCCCACGCACCTACTGCCACTGCTCGCCTACCTCATCCTTACCTTCGCAAACGCCAATGGTGTAGGGAACAAGGTCATTCCCTTGGTCAATGCTCAGCCTTTAAGGCTCAATTTCCTACCATTCATGTACCTGCTGCTCCTTCTCGTGCTACGCCCACTGGGTACCCCCCTCGTGTTCAAGCCCCGCAAGCACATGTTGCCACGACTTCTAATCCTCCCTCGAATGCATGGCTTCTCGACAGTGGTGCATCTCACCATGTCACTCATGATCTCCACAACTTGTCCTTTCATGCTCCTTATGACAGTGCCGAAGAACTAATTTTTGGTGATGGCTCTTCCCTCCCAATTCAGCATACAGGTTTATTTTCTCTCTCCACATCTTCTACTACTTTTCACTTTTCTAATGTCTTGCATGTTCCTTCCATATCCCGCAACATTCTTTCCATCTCTCAATTTTGTAAGGAAAATAACACATATATTGAGTTCTTACCTTCTCTCTTTCGTGTCAAGGAACTTTCCCAGGGCAAAATTCTCCTCCAAGGACCAACTAAAGATGGTGTTTATGAATGGAGTCCATGTTCCCCTCGCGCTTTTGTTTCCCTAAAGTTTCCTACTCATGATTGGCATCATCGCTTAGGCCATCCTTCATTATCTGTTCTTAGGAATTTGAATTCTAGTTTCAATTTGTCAATTTCGCAATTTGCAATGTCTCATTGTAATGCTTGTCAAATGAATAATAGTCACAAAATGCCATTTTCCATTTCATCACTCACATCTCAAACTCCTCTTGAATTATTATTTTCTGAAGTTTGGACTGCCCCATTATACTCTCACGAACATTATAAATACTATGTCATATTTGTTGACCACTTCACTAAATACAATTGGTTATATCCACTTAAAAACAAATCTGAGGTTCTTGATGTTTTTGTTCGCTTCAAGTCCTTAGTTGAAAATTTCTTTAATTGCAAAATCAAGTAACTCTTTAGTGATAATGGTGGTGAATATGTTAAGATGAAATCATATCTCTCAACTCATGGCATTTGTCATCTCACTTCACCCCCACATACTCCCGAGCACAACAGCTATGCCGAACGTCGGCATCGCCATTTAGTTGAGACAAGCTTATCTCTCCTAACTCATGCTCATCTTCCTCCTTCTTATTGGTCTAATGCTCTTTCTACAGCCACATATTTGATCAATCGGTTGCCCACACCTACTCTTAGGAATCTCTCCCCTACCACAAACACTTCGGTCAACCTCCCAACTATTACAAGCTTCGAAATTTTGGGTGCCTTTGTTACCCTTGGCTTTGGCCCTACTCCTCTCACAAACTAGACCCAAAGTCTCTTCCTTGTGTGTTCATTGGTTATTCTTCCTCTCAAAGTGCATATCATTGTCTTCATCCTCCTACTAATCGCATCTATACATCAAGACATGTGAAATTTGTAGAAGATGTTTTTCCCTATGCTGATTTGTGCAGGACTGTTGAGCCTCAAACACCATCTACTGTCGATGAATGGACTGTGCTTAATGTTCCACTTGTGCAGCCCTCTGTGCATGCTCACCTTGCTACCTCCACCAATGCTTCCGCTCCTCCATCTCCCTAGCCTGTGCAGCCCCATTCACCACCACATACAACCCCCCACCTCCCCAAATCTGCCTGCTACTCGTCCCTCACGGACCGTAGTTACCCGCTCACAAAATAACATCACTAAACCTAACCCAAAATATGCCCACTCCACTATCCTAATTCCTACACCCACCCCCACTGAACCCACAAACATCACTCAAGCTCTTAAAAACCCACAATGGCGGGCTACCATGACTGATGAGTTCACTGCCCTCATGCGCAACAACACTTGGGATCTTGTCCCTTCTCACCCTTCGCAAAACTTGGTTGGCAACAAGTGGGTATATCGAATCAAATATAAGTCTTGTGGTGCTGTTGAACGCTTTAAAGCACGACTCGTTGCTAAAGGGTTCCATCAACGCCCCAGCATTGACTATACAGAAACATTTAGTCTGGTGGTGAAACCAACAACTGTGCGTTTGATCTTGTCTCTTGCTGTGACTCGTGGTTGGTCTCTTCGCCAACTCGACATTAATAATGCTTTTTTACATGGCTCCCTTCATGAAGATGTATATATGACACAGCCCCCCGGGTTTTAAGACAAAGATCATCCCACATATGTTTGAAAGCTCTGAAAAGCAATATATGGCCTCAAACAAGCTCCTCGAGCTTGGTACAATGAGCTGCGTTCCTTTCTTCTCTCATTTGGTTTTACTAACTCCATTGTCGATTCCTCCTTATTTTTATATCATCAACATGGTCATACCTTCTACTTACTTGTATATGTCGATGATATAAGTATTACAGGCCCTTAAACTAATGCCTTGCAGGAACTTATTCATTCAATGGCTACTCGTTTCTCCTTGAAAGATTTGGGTACTCTCTCCTATTTTCTTGGAGTTGAAGTAGTTCCTCACCCTCATGGGATGAGGGTTGTTCCTGAGTCAGAAGAAGTATATTGGTGACCTTCTCACCCGTGCTAATATGGTTGAGGCTAATTCAGTTCCCACGCCTATGATAGCTCATCCACCACTTACTGTTGATCTTTCAGAATCGCTCTTTCTCATCCAACTGAATATCACACACTTGTTGGTGGCTTGCAATATCTCGCCCTCACACGTATGGATGTTGCTTTTGCTGTAAACAAATTGTCACAATCTATGCATAAACCCACTGACTTACATTGGGATGCTCTCCGAAGATTGCTACATTACTTGAATGGTACTCTTGACAAGGGTCTTGTTCTTTATCAAAACTCCCCTCTATGCCTAAATGCATATACTGATGCCGATTGGGCCGGTGATAGGGACACCTATGTTTCTACCTCTGGTCACATTGTTTTATCTTGGGTGAAACCCACTGACTTGGGGTTCAAAGAAGCAACAAGGAGTTGCTCGATCTTCTACCAAAGTTGAGTTTCGCGTTGTTGCCTCCACCACCGCTGAACTTCTCTGGCTTCAATCCCTGCTAACTGAGCTTCGTGTCACTTTGCCATCTGCTCCTACCATCTATTGTGACAATCTCAGTGCCACACACTACTCTAAGAACCCGGTTTTTCACTCACGAATGAAGCATCTTGCTCTCGTCTTTCACTTTGTACGAGAACAAGTTCAAAATGGGAAGCTTCGAGTCCAGCACATTTCGGGTGATGATCAACTTGTGGATGCCTTAACCAAGCCTCTTGCCTTGGCGAGGTTATCCACCTTGCTGTCCAAGATTGGTCTCGTCATAAGACCGTCCATCTTGCGGGGGATATTAGAGGATAATTATGATCTCGGGTTGTTGGGGTAACTCATGGTGTTATCTTATTCTCATGTCTATCCTAGTAGCTTATTAACAAGTCAAAGTTGTTAGCTTAATATTAGCCTTATCCTATTCTATAGCTTAGTTTTAAATATTTATTATTAGCTGCACGGTTGTTTCTCAACCTACTGTAAGCCTATATGATGTAGGCCTTCCTCATTCAATAATAAAAACAAGCAGAGCTTTCTTATATTCATATGCTTCGCATTAATATCCATTTCATCTTCAAAATCATTCTGAACGGCATGATGGTGGATGGGAATTTAAAAAATTAAAATACAAATAAAGATCCAACTAGTACTCTTCTTCCAAAAAATAAGAAGCCTAATTTGACTATTGAGACTAAAAGCTCAAAAAAAGACGTCAAAATTGAGAAGCATAATCACTAGAAATTTGACAAGGATGAGGCATGCTTCATAAAAAGATGTATTTTGAATCATCCACCTCTAGGACGCATAAAACAATTAGTCTTTAACAAGCAGTCGAACTTAAATCATGAATCTGTTTGTAAACTCTAATGACAATGAACAACTATGTGAACATTATGCTCTAGACACTAGCGCTAACTAATATATGAAATGCTTTTCTTACCCAAAAAAGAGATATAGAGAAGCATAATCACTAATAAAGTAACAATATTCATGATATTGTGAGATAAAGATCTACTACATCAACACATAACAGGTAACAACTAGTACGTTAAACTTCTTATCAGTACTTTAAACCCATAATCAGTTTCGGTACCAGCATTTTTTGGTGACATTAATTAATTAATTAATTAGCCAACTTATGAAGCAACACAATATTGCATAAAACAACTAGTACTTTAAATTTCTTATCCAACAAGATGTCAAGAAGGTTAATTGACTTAATATAAGGAAGAAATAAAAGTAAATTTGGGACATTTGATGCAAAAAGAAATAATGATCATAAATAAGAAACGACAAAAAAGAAAGAGGTTGATTCACATACATTATATGCATACTATCAAGTTTATTGCATACAACAACTAGTATAGGTGGAAGATTCATGGTTCTACACTATTTAGCCTTCGAGTCCATTTAAGATTAATGGCATAACTTCTCTAGTAAAACCCGGGTTGTCAGTTTCCATCACAATGTCATAAAACACCAAGTAGCTCATTGACCATAAGGATAATAATAGAGGATGCATTTACATGAATCATGGACCAAATACTAGGTATGGCGAAATCCTCAACTCAAGAGATAGCACCGAGGCAGAAAGATTAGTGTTCAAGGGTCGAATTCAAACAATACCTCATGCTAGACAGAAGAGAGCATTAAACCATATGACCATGGAATACATGATTATTTAGTGATGTTGTGTGTTTGCAGGTATCGCGACTGCGAGACCTTTAATTTTACAGCTATACAAGATAGAGCAAGGAGAAGAGGAATATGCAAAGTTTGATTAATTTTTTTAACCAGGAATGTAATTAAGAATTTTATTCTCATAAATTGTACCAGTAAATCCAAAGTCCAAAGTAATATTCTCATTTTTCTTTCATAACATGATATACAACTAACATTTTGTTCCAGCCAAATTTCCACAAGTGGGATTCTATTTTGACAGATCATGAAAACATGCTTTACAAAATTCTAAGATATATTGATATTTTTCATAAACTTCTTTCTAAAACACAAAGTAATAGAATAAAAAATAATAATCCTTTTAATAAAACTATAAACAAATTCATAACAAAAATGAGTGTATAAAATAAGCTTGGTTTACGAATTTACCTGTAAAAGTTCAGCAATAGTTCCAAAAATATTCAACAGCAACGAAGCCAAATCTGAAAACAACTTCCTTTTCTGAAAGCAAAACAAAAATTATCAACACAAAATTCAACTAAACCAAAAAAAAGTTTCAAACTTGAACCAAAAATCAAACTTCAACTCGGCCGACTACATTTTTCGGTCGACGTAGGTTTGGCTCGAGAGTTCGTTGATGCTGGTATTGTCCCGTAAGTAGCCGCATGATCTGAGACGAACATGAAACAAACCTCAACTCAAATTCGACACAAAATTCAAACGAAAGTACTGAAATTAAAAGCCTAAATTCAATAAATAGGTTCTAAGTGTTGAACAACATGAGGAATTAACTAAACGAACTTAGATCTAAAATTGAAAATGAAGAACCAAGAACGAGATAGAAGAAACAAGGAAGAAATTACCAAAAAAAATCGAACCTTAGTCATTTATGAATGTCCAACATCCTCGCCCTTAACTTTACCAAAAATCCTCCCTAATTTTTTATTTGAAAGAGGAGCGAGAAGGATTAGGGAATTAGGGAGCAAGGAGGAGGGAGAAGGGATTAGGGATTTGCTGTTGGAACAAGGGAATTGACAGGGAGGAGGGAGGAAGGTGAGGAGGGATTAGGGTTGAGTGAGGAGAGAGAAGAGGAGTGAAGAGGGGTTAGGGTAATATAGAGAAGTGGCGGGTTTAAGTGAGGAACCTGATGAGTGAGAATTTAGTCTCACTCATATGCATATTTTGATAAAGTTTTGCACGATAATCTTGAATTTAAATGCATTTTCTCCCTCTAATTTCCTCATTTTCATCTTCTAGCAATGCATGCTAGATATGTAGGATTCAATAGCTTTTCCCCCCTCCCCTTTGATTACTAACGCTATTGTTTAGTGTGAACTTTTAAGGAGAAAAGAGCAAACAGGGGAGGAGCGGGCGCTCCTTGTAAAATTGGAGCGGGCGCTCCTCCAAGCTCTAATACATGGCAGGGTGAGGCAGGAACTTGGAGCGAGGAAGGAGCCACCGAGGAGCTGGAGCTCCTAGCATGGAAAAAAAAAAGAGCGGGCGCTCTCAAGGAAAGAGGAGCGGGCGCTCCTACACGTGCTTAAGGACGCAAGAAGAAACAGTAGCTTGGAGCTACCCAGGAGCTCCCATGGAGCAAGCGCTCCTGGCGCGCATTTAATAGGTAGCGGGCGCTCCTTTATACAGAGGAGCGGGCGCTCCTCATTTGCTGGGCAACCATCCTATTGGCAGTAGGGATGGAGCGACCCAGGAGCTCTCCATGAGCACTCGCTCCATCGCCTAACTTTGTTAGGAGCGGGCGCTCCTATTTAACAAGGAGCGGGCGCTCCTTGTTAATTTCTCGACTTTTGTTCTTTAAACGCTGTTTTTAGCCCCGTTTTTGTAAGGGTATAAATACTCTATCCGCTTAATGACGTAAAAACTTTTATTCCAGTAAATCAATTTTAGAGAGTTTTTAGCTTAATCTAGTGAGAGAAAGTAAATTTTCATGGCTTTGTAGCTTGGATTATGGCAAAAATTTGCGTTTTTATGCAAGATCCTCATTCCTTCTTCATGGTTTAAGTAATATCTCTTCTTCTCTCTACTTTTTTTATACTTTTATCTTTTTGTTTATATAAATTTTATTTACTTAGTTTAATTCATGTTTAGATTTTAGTTTCTTAACTTAAATCTTGTGTTGATTGTTTTAGTTGTTCATGTTTGATTTATTTTTCCCTTTTATTAGTATTACTATGATGATTATGATGATTAGTGAGTAGTTAATTAGTTGGGGGTTGGGGTGAAAACCCAACCATGATTGATTTGGGTGTTTGAATAAGAAGTTAGGGGTTTGATTGGGCTTATTAATTGATCAATAGCATGACTATTATCTACTTGCATTCTAGTTGATTACTTAGATGTTTGTTGATTGATGCCTTAGTCAAATTGAGAGAGGAGATTAAGGTTGATGTTTATGCTATTTTCTTGCTTAATTGCTCATGAGAGTGAGATTTGAGTGAGGGTTTTGTGGATTAACATTGTGCTTATCCTTGGATGTATGTTTGAGACCATGAGAGTGGCTTAAATGTGTGACCTAGGTAGTTTTATGCACCCTTGAGAGAGGGCTTAGAACCCGTTAAGAGTCAATAACCTTAATTAGTTGCTTGGTTCTTTCCCCTTTACTTCGCACTTCTTATTGCCTAAATTATGATTGTATGGTGTTTATCCCCTTCTCCCAATGTTTTTATCAATTGATTTCTTGTCTAATCATTTAGTGTCTTTCTAAGGTCTTAATTGATTAGTTAATTTAGTTCTTAGTTTAGTAAACCAAACTTCTTTCTAAATCTTCGACTTAGCTTGCAACAATTAGTAGCATAAGTGTTCTTCTTGCTATTCCCTGTGGATCTCGACCCTTACTTATCACTTTACCTAGTTTAGTGATTTAGTTAGGTTTTGTTTGACTATTAGGAGATTTGTAACGACCGAATTTTCCTTTGTCAAAATGGCGCCGTTGTTGGGGAATAGCGTCTAGCATTGAAACGTTTTGAAGTTGTGTGAGTCTAAGTCTTTTACTATTTTCATTTCATCTTGTTGCTTGTTGTCTTGTTATTGCTAACTCTTTGATTAGCTTTTTATGCCAAGTAGGCGTGCCTTTCCTTTGATTCCATACAATCCGGAGTTGGAAAGGACTGTCAAGGCCATAAGGCGAGGGCTTAAAGCCGCACAACAAACTCAACAATCATCATCTTCCACTTCGGTCAATATTGAGGACTTTGTACGAGAAGTAGAAGAAGCTAACTCTCCAAGAACCTCCCAAGGAAGTTCTCCTCACTCTTCTAGATCATCAAGTCCTACTAATAGTGATCGCTCAATGGCGGATACTCCTAGAGACTTGAGAAGTTATGGTGTTCCGGGTCCTTTTGAGTCAAGAAGTGCCATAACTCAACTCACTAACGAAGCAAATGACTTTGAGCTTCGCCCCGCTTTGATTGGCTTAATAGAAAGGAATCAATTTAGTGGAGCAAAGGACGAGGATCCACAAGCTCACTTGCAAACATTTACGGATTATTGCTCTACTGTGAAGCATAATGGAGTCTCGCAAGACTACATCCGTCTAAGCCTCTTCAAATTTTCCTTAACCGGCAAAGCAAAGCAATGGTTGAAGAAGCTTGAGAATGACTCATTGGTTACATGGCCTCAAGTCACTCAAGCTTTCATTGGCAAGTACTTTCCTCCGGATAAGACCGCCGATATGCGCTCTCAAATCATGACATTCAAGCAAGAGAGTGATGAAACATTGCAAGAAGCTTAGGAGAGGTTTAAAGAGCTATTGAGGATATGCCCTCATCATGGTTTGAATGAAGGTTTTACACTTCATTGCTTTTACCATGGTCTCACAAAAGCCTCAAAGACAAGTCTTGATGCGGGTGCCGGTGGTCCAATCATGAAGAAGCCTCTAGCGGGTATATCCGATATTATCGATGATGTGGTGCAAAATGATTCGGATTGGGGGCATGATCGCAATGAAAGGAGAGGTGGAAGATACGATGTGGAGCCCATCAACATGCTCTCTACAAAACTTGATGCCTTGGTAACTCAATTACAAAGGTCAAATATGCTTTCTTCTTCTTCTTCTTCTACATCTTTTCCCCCTCCCAAATCTCCTAATGCATCCATGCATGCTCATAATGTCTCCCATGTTAATTCTATGCCTATGGATATTATGTTTTGTGATCTGTGTGGTTCGTATGAGCATTATGTTAATCAATGTTATTTGATTGAACCTTCATCTCCTCCTCCTCCTCAAATGGAATAAATGAATGCTTTTCAAAACTACTCCAATCCTAGAAGGGACCCATACTCTAATACTTTTAACCCGGGTTGGAAGGATCACCCTAATCTTAGTTATCGGGGAAACCAAGGGCAAGGACCTAGCAACAATTACTACCAAAACCAAGGCCAAACCCCTTCCCACATGCATAACCAAGACCCCCGGGTAACTACCAAAGTAATAGAACTCCCTTCAATCTACCCCCCGGTTTTCAACCCAAACAAACCACTCCTCAAAAGTCTAACATGGAAATGATGATGGAAACCTTCATGGCCCAACAAGGTGAGGCAATGAGACAACAAAAGGTTATGTTTGAATCTCAAGTAGCTCAATTGTCACAAAAGGTGGATTCCCTTAGCACTCATAACAAGATGTTAGAGACCCAAGTTGCCCAATTAGCTACTTCTTCTCCTTGAAATCCCGGATCTTTGCCTAGCCAAGGAGTGCCACCTAAAGACCAATGTCATGCCATAGTTACTAGGAGTGGAAAACAACTTGGGGAGGTAGTGGATACAAGAGTTGAGAAAGCAAAAGAAGTTGAAAGTGACAATGAGAAAGCTATTGATATTGAGGATGATGAAAGCCCCAATGATAGTGATAAGGGCAAGAGCCTAGATGAGAACCTTAGGAAGGATGAGGAAGCCAAGAGTGCACCTCCACCTTACACACCTAAGCTTCCCTTCCCCTCTAGGTTTGCCGGTGCAAAGCTTGATGATCAATTTGCAAAGTTCCTTGATGTTTTAAAGAAGCTCTACATTAACATCCCTTTCACCGAAGCCATTAAGCAAATGCCTACCTATGCCAAGTTTTTGAAAGATATTTTGAGCAAGAAGAGGGCCTTAGATTGTGTGGAAACCATTAACATCACGGAAAATTGTAGTGCAATTATCCAAAACAAGTTACCCACCAAGCTTAAGGACCCCGGAAGCTTTTCTATCCCTTGTGCCATAGGAGACATGGTTATTGACAAAGCTTTGTGTGATTTAGGTGCTAGTGTGAGTCTTATGCCCTACTCGGTTTGCAAGAGATTGAACCTAGGAGACCTAAAGCCTAGTCACATCTCCCTTCAATTGGCCGATAGATCGGTAAAAATGCCCCTTGGGAAGCTTGAAGATGTACCTCTTAGGGTTGGGAAGTTTTACATTCCCGTTGACTTTGTTGTCTTAGAAATGGATGAAGACCCTAATGTGCCAATAATCTTGGGTAGACCGTTTCTTGCTACGGCGGGGGCCATCATCGATGTGAAAAATGGTAAGCTAACTTTTGAGGTGGGTGATGAACATGTAGCTTTTAGATTTACTCAAATTATGAAATGTCCTTCTTATATGGATGATTGTATGCGAATTGATATACTTGAGCATGTCATTCATGAAAGTAGGAACATGCATTTGCATAATACTCATGATCCCCTTGAGTTTGCTTTGTTGAATGTCAAAGACCATGATGAAGAAGATGTGCTCCATATGATTCAAGCTTTGGATGTAGTGGAACATAAGAGTTTGAATATTCAAGGTGAAGACTTGGTGGATGAACCCACCAAAGAGGTGAGAAAACTTGATCTTAAACCCCTTCCCCCATCTCTCAAATATGTGTACTTGGATGAGTCTAGTCCGGTTATTGTTAATGCTAACCTCAATGATGATCAACTTTCAAAACTTCTCTAAGTTTTAAGAGCTCACAAACGATCCATTGGGTATAGCATTGATGATCTAAAAGGGATAAGCCCAGATTTTTGCATGCATCGCATTGCTCTTGAGGAAGGTCACAAGCCTTCTATTGAGGCTCAACGAAGGTTGAACCCCAATATGAAGGAAGTTGTGAAGAAAGAGGTCATGAAACTACTTGATGCGGGGATCATTTACCCCATTTCGGATAGTAAATGGGTCTCTCCCGTTCAAGTAGTTCCTAAGAAAGGTGGAACAATGGTTGTTAAAAATGATTCCAATGAGTTGATTCCAACCCGAGTTGTAACCGGGTGGCGTATGTGCATTGACTATAGAAGATTAAATACCGCAATCCCGAAAAGACCACTTTCCTCTTCCTTTTATAGATCAAATGTTGGAACGTTTAGCCAAGCACAAATTCTTTTGCTACCTTGATGGATATTCCGGATTTTTCTAAATTCCAATCCATCCGGAAGACCAAGAGAAAACTACTTTCACATGCCCCTTTGGTACCTTCGCATATCGGAGGATGTCGTTTGGGTTATGTAATGCTCCGGCTACGTTTCAATGGTGTATGATGGCCATATGTTCTGAATTTCTTGAGAACATAATGGAAGTCTTCATGGATGACTTTAGTGTTTATGGTCAAGACTACGATTCATGTTTGGCTCATCTTGCACAAGTTTTAAAAAGATGTGAAGAAGTTAATTTGGTGTTGAATTGGGAGAAGTGCCATTTTATGGTACAAGAAGGTGTTGTTTTAGGTCATGTTATCTCTCAAAGGGGTATCCAAGTTGACATGGCGAAGGTTGAGGTTATTGAGCAACTTTCCCCTCCCACAAATGTCAAAGGGGTGCGGAGTTTCCTTGGTCATGCGGGGTTTTACCGCCGTTTTATCAAGGATTTCTCCAAGATTGCACAACCTCTAACCCATCTCCTTGTCAAGGATGCTCCATTCTTGTTTACTAATGATTGTCTTGAAGCTTTTTGTAAGATTAAACAAGCACTTGTCTCGGCCCCTATTATTCAACCTCCAAATTGGGATTTGCCATTTGAGATCATGTATGATGCGAGTGACTATGCTATAGGTGCGGTTTTGGGACAAAGGAATGACAAGGCCCTTCATGCTCTCTACTACACTAGCAAGACTCTTGATGGGGCACAAGTGAACTATGCCACCACCGAGAAAGAGCTCCTTGCCATAGTGTATGCATTGGAAAAGTTTCGGCCCTACCTTCTTGGCTCAAAAGTAGTGGTTGACACCGACCACTCGGCTCTCAAGTACCTTCTTGCCAAGAAGGAAGCCAAGCCTCGCCTTATCCGTTGGATACTACTTTTACAAGAGTTTGATTTGGAAATCCGGGATAAGAAAGGGGCCGAGAACTTAGTGGCCGATCATTTGTCAAGACTTCGAGTTGACAAGGACGAGGGAAATGTTTTTGACCCTCTTATTGATGATTCATTTCCGGATGATCAATTATTTTCCGTTGAGAGTAAGAAGCTTCCTTGGTATGCCGATCTTGTGAACTACCTTGCTTGTAGCGTCTTTCCTCCGGATTCTACAACTCAACAAAGAAGGAAATTGAAGCATGATGCTAAGAGATACATATGGGATGAGCCCATCTTGTACAAAAGAGGAGTGGATGGCCTCCTCCGAAGATGTGTGCCGGATGAGGAAGTGCCTAGTGTCCTTGAAATGTGTCACTCCTCACCATGTGGAGGTCACATGAGTGCTAACAAGACGGTAGCTAAGGTATTACAAAGTGGACTCTTTTGGCCTACTTTATTCAAGGATGCTTGGGTCCATGTTAAGACTTGTGATAGGTGTCAACGCACCGGGAATATTTCACGACGAGATGAAATGCCTCAAAACCCCATCCTTGAGTTAGAAGTCTTTGATGTTTTGGCCATAGACTTTATGGGGCCATTTCCTTCATCATGTGGCAACAAATACATCTTGGTGGCGGTTGACTACGTGTCCAAATGGATTGAAGCCATAGCCTCCCCCACCAATGATGCGAAGGTGGTGATTAAGTTGTTTAAGAAGACTATTCTCCCTCGGTTTGGAGTCCCTAGGGCCATAATTAGTGATGGTGGCTCTCACTTTGCGAAAAAGTCTTTTCGTGCACTTTTCGCTAAGTATGGGGTACACCACAAGGTGGGTTTGTCCTATCATCCCCAAACTAGTGGTCAAGCGGAGATTTCTAACCGTGAATTGAAGCTCATCCTTGAGAAAACCCTGGAGAGGCATAGGAAAGATTGGTCCCTTTAGTTGGATGATGCCTTGTGGGCCTATAGAACGGCTTTCAAAACTCCTATAGGCACCACTCCCTACAAATTGGTATATGGCAAGTCTTGCCACTTGCCGGTTGAGATGGAGCATAGGGCGCTTTGGGCAATCAAGACTCTCAATTTTGACTTGACTAGTGCGGGTGAGAAACCCCTATTGGAATTACATGAGCTAGAAGAGCTAAGGATGAATGCTTATGATTGCGCTAGTGTCTACAAGGCAAGAACTAAGGAGTGGCATGACAAACACATCAACAAGAAGGAATTTCATGAAGGTGATAAGGTACTACTCTATAATTCAAGATTGAAGCTTTTTCCGGGTAAACTAAAGTCTAGATGGAGTGGCCCTTTTGAGGTGAAAAAGGTTTTTCCGCATGGTGCGGTAGAGGTTTGTAGCAAGGATTTGGCATCTTTCAAAGTGAATGGCCAACGTCTCAAGATCTACTATGAGGGAGACACCCTTGGCAAAGTCCTATCCCTCGAACTCAAGGAGTTCACCTCCCCTACACCAACTTAATTTGAGAGGTAAAGTCAAGCTAATGACTCAAAACAAAGCGCTTGCAGGAGGCAACCCGATCTCTTTCCCTTCTTCCTTTCACTCTTTATTTCATTTTTCTTCATGTGCTTATTTGCTTTTTATGCACTAACCTTTTTGTGTTCATGTTCTTTTACTTTTTACTTACATAAAAAAAAAAAAAAGAAAAACAGAAAATTGCAAAACATTTGGTAGAAATCAACAGAGGAGCGGGCGCTCCTCTACAGAAGGGAGCGGGCGCTCCATGCAACATCCCTTCAGTTCCTGAAAAGCAGAAGGTAGACAGAAGGGGTGAGCGACTGATGAGCTCCCAAGGAGCGCGAGCTCCAAAAAGAGCGGGCGCTCCTGTTTCACACGGAGCGGGCGCTCCTTACAAATTTTGCGACAAAAAAAGAAAGAATGCAGAAGGCTGGCAGTGAGAAGGAGCTCCCAAGGAGCGATCAAGGAGCGGGCGCTCCTCTGCCCAGTCAGAAAGGAGCGGGCGCTCTTGTTTCACACGGAGCGGGCGCTCCTTAGGTTTTTCCGCCCTTTTTCTAATTTTTCGGCCCTCTCATCTCACTTCTTTCTTTCCCACAATTTCAAACCCTAACATTTTCCCCTCTTCTCTCTCCTTCTTCCTACCTTCTCATCTCTCACAAACTCCATTAAAACCACCACAAACTCCATTTTTCTCCCTCTCTTTCCTTCATAATCATCTTCTACTTCCTTTATTCTCACGAAAATCTAACTCTACTCACAAAAACTCCTCCTCTCTCATTTGGAACTTGGGTTTGCTTGAGTAAATTGGGCTCATCTCAAGATTTGAAGAACGTTTGCCTACTACATTCAAGTAAGTTCATTTTTTTTCTTCATCTTTTTTCTATTTTTCGAATTTTCGTTTTTTTTCTTTAATTTGTTTTTATTTTATTTTTTCCTTTTATTTATCCTTCTACTTAGTTAGTTTATTTTTATTTCTTGCTTGTGATTGTGGGATTAACTGGATTTTTAGATAGTTTTTGTTCATTTCTTAAGTTTTTGTAATTTGTGATCTTTGTGATTTGTGTGTTTTTGTGGTTTTATTTTTCTTTTTAGTGTTTTTGTGTTGTTTTTTTCTTGTGATTGTGATTGTGACTGTGATTGTTGGAATTATTGTGATAGAAGCACTTTTAGGACCCCCCTAGGATCATTGAATTAGTGAAATTTTGTTGGAAGATTTATTGGTTGTGGAGTTGTTGCCTTTTGGGGTTGTATTGTCAACTTGTTGATTGTTTAAGTGTGTGCATAGTGGTTGAGCTTCCTCTTTAAACTCCACAACATGACTTCACGTACCAAGAAAAACAAGAACCTTACAAATGCCAATCCTTCCCCACATGACCAAATTCACATTCCTAACCTTCGGTTTGACCCCGACTCCACTCACAAAAAGGCCTATGATGTTCTTAAGCATCGAAAAATAATCCCAACCAAATTCTACCACGGCCCTACCCTCGACGCACTTGGCATTCGCCAAGATGTTCTCGCTTGCCTAACGGACCTAGGTTGGGACCGTTTTTCGTCTTTACATGCCTTGACTTATGAGAGGGTCACCCTTGAGTTCCTCGCCTCCCTTGAGCGAACTCTAAATGGGGAGGAAGAGTTCGATATTTCTTTCCAACTATTTAACAAAAAATTTCATATGAACCTAGCGGAATTGAATGGGATATTTGGTTGGCCTCCGGAGGCGAGGATTTACCATCCTCACCTCCAAAACTTCCCCAATTACAACCAAGAAGCCTTTTGGAGACTCATCTCCCGATTATCCAATTTTCAATCTCGGTCCGTCTCCTCTTCGGCCATTGTTTCCTCCATCCTTCGGTACACCCATCGACTTCTCGTTGGGTGCGTCTAAACTAAGCAAGAGCTTAGTAAGATGACCAAGGACGACCTTGTTGTCCTCTACATGGCCACCGAGACCCCGGACCGTTTAGGGGGAATGCTCAACTCGGGCTTTAACTTCCTAGAAAGGTGTGTCGAGATTAAAAAAGGAGAACTCTATAGGGGGGATATAAACATTGGTGGCATGATTTATTTGATAGCCATCAACAAGGGTTTCGGGGAGCACCTAAAGCAACTCAAGGCCATAAATAATAACCTTTTCCTTGACCTTGATGCCTTGCGGCGGATGCAATGGATCCGCCCTACCCATGACCCCGAGCGTTGGAGTTGGCTTGTCAAGGGTCACCACCATTGTTTCCTCCCTAACCCCGAGGCTACTAGGATTGATCGGGAAGCGGGTAATGTTTGGGATGTCGTTAGTGAGCCCGAAGAGGATGATCCCCATCCCCGTGCCGAGCATGTTGTTCCCCCTCCCCAAGGTCGCTCTAGTAGGCAACCTCCATCTTCCTCCTCTTCCTCCTTTGATCTTGAGAATACCATCGCCTCCCTCTCCCTCACTCAAAATCGTATGTTTTCTATGATGGAGGGCATGCGGAGTGATTATGATGGCATGATGGTGCAAACTAACCAAATCTACAACTACCATGTAGAAAGAGGCGATTTTGCACCCTATATGAACTACCCCCATTGGCCCCCTCAACATGGGCCGGTCCCCGGTTGGCAAAACAACCAACCAACCTACCCTTACCACCCCCATCGTGATCCACCTTATGATTATAGGGAACCCGGTGGCACAAATCCGGTTGGTGATCCCAACTATCCTTTTGTGCCACCCCCCGATAACGGTGGTGGTAGTAGTAGTAGTGGTATTCCCCCACCCCCTTATTATGGGTACCCCCCGGGATACTCCGGTGGTTGGGACCCTCATCCGATGCCTCCCTATGGCAACTATGGCGATCCTCGCCCACGGATGGACTAGACCGCGGGTCTAGTCCTCGCCCTTCCCCCCTTTCCCTCATTGTTTGTTCATGTTTTATGCACTAGGGACTAGTGCATTTGCTAAGCTTGGGGGGGTGTATTGATTTTTACTTGAATTAAGGGCTTTGTATGCATGAGGGGTGGTGGTGAATAGTTTGGGGTAGTTAAGCTTTGAAGGGGTAGTCTTGTTGAGGAAATAGGAAGATTGGTGGTGGTGATGCGAGTGATTTATGCTTCTTGGTTTGTATTAAAGCTGTTCCATCAAGAGACAATGGATTGTTAATGATGATAAGTACTTGCTTTTTTTTCAAACTAATAATTTCTTGTCTCTTTGATCCTTCTAATGATGATTCAACAACAATCCTTCATGGTGAGCTTCTCTCACTTCTATCTTGTAAATAGTTTAATTGTTTTCATAGACTAGTTGCATGTAGAGCATTTGCATATAAAAAAAGAAAAGAAAAAAAAAAAGAAAAAAAAAGAAAAAAATAAAAAAAGAAAAAAAGAAAAGAGTGTTAGATTTTATTTTAGTAAAAGCACTAAAAAGTGGTTTGCTTGCCCATGAATGACGTTTGAGAATGAGTTATGTGGCTTCCTCTCTTTGAATCTAGAGTACATGGATAGAGGTTCATCCTGGAAGAATGTGGGCATGGGTTAAGTCATCTAGGAATTGCCTAATCTTGACTGCATTAGAGTATGCTAAATGAAGCTAATGAATGCTCAATTGCTCATCTAGTCTTGAATTTTGACTAAGTTGCTCATGCTTGGGTATTTTTGCTTATACATTGCGGTCCCGTGTATCCTTAGATGTACTCCATGTGTCCCAAAACAAAACTCTACAAGAAACTTAGGTTTTATTTTTCGTTATGTGTAATAAGTGGCACAAAAGCCACAAGTGCTTGTAATCTTCTATGCAAGTTAATCTCATCTTTGTGTAATGAAGTCCCATAATAAGGGAACAAAAAGAAAAAGCCAAAAACAGTCAAAAAAGGCGTGAAAAATGAAAAGCACAAAAAGAATAGAAAAGTTCAATAAAAGAGGTCAATTTGTGGATGCCTCCCACACTTAGTGTTACTTTCACCACGGTTTCAAGTAGAGTGGAGTTAAGGCCTAATTGTGTGTTTAAGGAAAGTGGACTAGCATTTGTACTTCTATACCTTTTGAAGAGCCATTGTCTTTAGAATAGCTAGAAGTGTCTCTAATGAGCTAGTAAAAAGCCTAAGATAGTGTCCTAATTGCAATCTTGTTTAGTCTTTTTCTCCGCCCTAACCTATGAACACATTTGGAAAGAATTTCTCTTGAAAAATTGCTCTTTATTCTTTGATTGTGAACCACTCCTTCATTACTCGACTTGGGCAAAACCGTGAAAAGTGCTTTAGTTTTCGATAACTTTCTATAGTGTATCTCTTACTTTCTTTTGCATGTTTCCCTTCTCTAGTTGGTTGCTTGAGGACAAGCAATTGGCAAGCTTCGGGGAATTTTGATGAGTGAGAATTTAGTCTCACTCATATGCATATTTTGATAAAGTTTTGCACGATAATCTTGAATTTAAATGCATTTTCTCCCTCTAATTTCCTCATTTTCATCTTCTAGCGATGCATGCTAGTTATGTAGGATTCAATAGCTTTTCCCCCCTCCCCTTTGATTACTAACGCTATTGTTTAGTGTGAACTTTTAAGGAGAAAAGAGCAAACAGGGGAGGAGCGGGCGCTCCTTGTAAAATTGGAGCGGACGCTCCTCCAAGCTCTAATACATGGCAGGGTGAGGCAGGAACTTGGAGCGAGGAAGGAGCCACCGAGGAGCTGGAGCTCCTAGCATGGAAAAAAAAAGAGCGGGCGCTCTCAAGGAAAGAGGAGCGGGCGCTCCTACACGTGCTTAAGGACGCAAGAAGAAACAGTAGCTTGGAGCTACCCAGGAGCTCCCATGGAGCAAGCGCTCTTGGCGCGCATTTAATAGGTAGCGGGCGCTCCTTTATACAGAGGAGCGGGCGCTCCTCATTTGCTGGGCAGCCATCCTATTGGCAGTAGGGATGGAGCGACCCAGGAGCTCTCCATGAGCACTCGCTACATCGCCTAACTTTGTTAGGAGCGGGCGCTCCTATTTAACAAGGAGCGGGCGCTCCTTGTTACTTTCTCGACTTTTGTTCTTTAAACGCTGTTTTTAGCCCCGTTTTTGTAAGGGTATAAATACTCTATCCGCTTAATGACGTAAAAACTTTTATTCCAGCAAATCAATTTTAGAGAGTTTTTAGCTTAATCTAGTGAGAGAAAGTAAATTTTCATGGCTTTGTAGCTTGGATTATGGCAAAAATTTGTGTTTTTATGCAAGATCCTCATTCCTTCTTCATGGTTTAAGTAATATCTCTTCTTCTCTCTACTTTTTTTATACTTTTATCTTTTTGTTTATTTAAGTTTTATTTACTTAGTTTAATCCATGTTTAGATTTTAGTTTCTTAACTGAAATCTTGTGTTGATTGTTTTAGTTGTTCATGTTTGATTTATTTTTCCCTTTTATTAGTATTACTATGATGATTATGATGATTAGTGAGTAGTTAATTAGTTGGGGGTTGGGGTGAAAACCCAACCATGATTGATTTGGGTGTTTGAATAAGAAGTTAGGGGTTTGATTGGGCTTATTAATTGATCAATAGCATGACTATTATCTACTTGCATTCTAGTTGATTACTTAGATGTTTGTTGATTGATGGCTTAGTCAAATTGAGAGAGGAGATTAAGGTTGATGTTTATGCTATTTTCTTGCTTAATTGCTCATGAGAGTGAGATTTGAGTGAGGGTTTTGTGGATTAACATTGTGCTTATCCTTGGATGTATGTTTGAGACCATGAGAGTGGCTTAAATGTGTGACCTAGGTAGTTTTATGCACCCTTGAGAGAGGGCTTAGAACCCGTTAAGAGTCAATAACCTCAATTAGTTGCTTGTTCTTTCCCCAATACTTCGCACTTCTTATTGCCTAAATTATGATTGGATGGTGTTTATCCCCTTCTCCCAATGTTTTTATCAATTGATTTCTTGTCTAATCATTTAGTGTCTTTCTAAGGTCTTAATTGATTAGTTAATTTAATTCTTAGTTTAGTAAACCAAACTTCATTCTAAATCTTCGACTTAGCTTGCAACAATTAGTAACATTAGTGTTCTTCTTGCTATTCCCTGTGGATCTCGACCCTTACTTATCACTTTACCTAGTTTAGTGATTTAGTTAGGTTTTGTTTGACTATTAGGAGATTTGTAACGACCGAATTTTCCTTTGTCAGATCCTCTCACTGGGCCTTTGTATTCTTGGGCCATTAGTTGATCCGGTTCACTAATGGACCAAATCAGTTACTCAGCCCAGCTTTGAGCCCCAAAAAATTGACGATTTACGGATCCAGTTTTTCTGATCAGTTGTGTTGTGACATATAACGTTTTTTCCACTAGTGTTTCTCTAAATGGTTCAAAAGGTACGTACACGTTAGGAACCTACTCAAAAGTAGTATGACATGTACTATTCATGAAGAACTTACTGCCATGTCTAAAAGAAATTTTTTTTTGATTACATGTGAAATGTCAATGTGGATCATGATATGTTTTACGTGTAGTTAAAAGTATGAAGTATCCATGTGATTACATGAGTAAGGATTATGAATTTTATAGGCTCCAATATTTCTATTACAAAACATGTCAAGTTAATGAGTAAGTATTCATGTATTATTATGTTGAGCAAGGTCTTACACATAAATAATGGCAGTTGCACATAAATATGTTTCTTCCAAACTAAGTAAGTTATAGTCCTTTGAGACAAAGCGATGCAATTTATGGGCCAAGTAGGCAACTTTATATTTCTTAGTAGTTCAAGGTAACTTCTAATCTAATCAAGTAAAAGAGCTAATAAAAATAACCTATTTGATCACCATACATGTTAAGATAAAAGAAAAATATTGCTCTTCTTTGTGTTTTTTTGTTTAAGAATCAACTTGTTTAAAAAGACTGAATCAATTAAAGAGAAAGAGAAGTTGGCATTATAATTCGTAGGATCATTAGTGGAACAAACCTCATCTAATACGGTCAAAACGGGCCTTACTGATCAGTTAGGAATTAACTGATTCGGTTAGAGCACAAAACCGAATCTATTAATCAACTTAACTTATCAAGTTTTGTGCCATGACCGGATCAGTTGGGAGTCTTTAATATTAAAAAAAATTCCGCAAACCAAAAAGCATCCCAATGACTGAATTACAAACCAAACGAAAGCTTCCAAAAAAAATTAGAATTTAAAGTCACAGATTCACCAGAAACCATAAATTTACAAACGAATGAATAAACGAATAAAGATTCACAACTTCACATACGAACGAAAAATATATCTCAGATTGATACAAAACGAACGACAAAATAACAAAACGAAGAAAAAAAATCAACAAATGAGAAAAACGCAAAAATTACATAAAAAACGAAAAAAAATTAAACATTCATATCCACAAACGAAAATTCTAAATTAATATACAAAAATGAAAAATATCCAAAAGAACTACAAAACAATTACAAAACATTACATAAAAATACAAAAAAAAATAAACATCACAAACGAGAAGAATGAGAAAATTAATATTCATAAACGAAAAAAATTTACATTGAATTACAAAAAAATTACAAAGAATTATACAAAAAGAGGGGTTTATAGTTGCTAATAAACGAAAAAAATTAACAAAAAATAATAAATTTACAAAAAACCTAGATCTTGGTTGGCGGCGGAAAATCTTGAGTTATTGGTGTTCAAGAAGCCTGTGACGACGACGAAATCTTGAGTTGGCGGTGGTGAGGCAAAATCATGGAGTTCAGGCGCCATTGTGCTTAGGTCGGTTGAAAAGGAGAGAGGAAGACGGAGAAACTTCTATGTTCGATTGTGTTCGTGCCTTCGTGGGTGGTGAGGAGTGGGGGGAGAAGGGGTGAGGAGTAAGAGGAGGATGAGAGAGGGATGAGAGGGGAGAGGCACAGATCGAAGATCTGGTGGGAGCGGAGAGGAATGAGGGGAGTGACTGCTGCTAGGGTTTGTTGGGTTTACGAGAGAGATTTAGAGAAGTGGGGCATGATAGGGTTTGTTTTAGAGTTGATCAAATAGCGACCGGGCAGAATTCAGTCCAGGCCACCCCTAAAAAAATTGCCCATTAGTCGGGTTGGGCCGGGCTGGGCAAAAATTTAGGCCAAATTTTTGTGCCCAAAGCCCGCTATTTCGGGCCAAAAACAACGGGCTTTTCAGGCCGAAATCGGACCGGGCCGAAATTTTGACTAAAAAGTCATTTTCGGCTTGTCGAAACCACATCCCAAAGCCAAAAATATTCTGATCAGGTCGGGCCAGGCTCCAAACCGGGCAAAAAAATTCGGGCCAAGCCCGGGAAAAATTAAGGCCGGGTTAATTTGATTAGCTCTAGTTTGTTTGCGGGGGTTTGAGAGGTGTGTGATGAATGGACCGATTATTATATAGCATTATCAAGCCAAACTGATCCGACCAAATAGGCAACTATATATTTCTTTGTAGTTCAAGGTAACTTCTAATCTAATCAAGTAAAAGAGCTAATAAAAGTAACCTATTTGATCACCATACATGTTAAGATAAAAGAAAAATATTGCTCTTCTTTGTGCTTTTTTTTTTGTTTAAGAGTCAAATTGTTTAAAATTACTGAATCACTTAAAGAGAATGAGAAGTTGGCATTATAACTCGTAGGATCACTAGTGGAAAAAACCTTATCTAATCCGGTCAAAACGGGCCTTACTGACCAGTTAGGAATTAACTGATTTGGTTAGAGCACAAAACCGGATCTATTAATCAACCTAACTTATCAAGTTTTGTGCCATGACCGGATTAGTTGGGAGTCTTTAATATAAAAAAAAATCCGCAAATGACTGAATTACAAACCAAACGAGAGCATCCAAAAAAAATTAGAATTTAACGTCACAGATTCACCAGAAACCATAAATTTCCAAACGAATGAATAAACGAATAAAGATTCACAACTTCACATACGAACGAAAAACATATCTCAGATTGATAGAAACAAACGACAAAATTCCAAAACTAAATAAAAATATCAACAAATGAGAAAGATGCAAAAATTACATAAAAACGAAAAAAAATATTTAAACATTAATATCCACAAACGAAAATTCAATATTAATATACAAAAACGAAAAATATTCAAAAGAACTACAAAACAATTACAAAAAAATTAAAGAAAAAATACAAAAAAATAAACATCTACAAACGAGAAGAATGAGAAAATTAATATTCATAAACGAAAAAAATTTACATTGAATTACAAAAAAATTACAAAGAATTATACAAAAAGGAGGGTTTATAATTGCTAACAAACGAAAAAAATTAACAAAAAATTATAAATTTACAAAAAACCTAGATCTTGGTGGGCGGCGGAAAATCTTGAGTTATCGGTGTTCAAGAGAGCCTGCGACGACGACAAAATCTTAAGTTGGCGGTGGTGAGGCAAAAACTTGGAGTTCAGGCGCCATTGTGATTAGGTCGGTTGAAAAGGAGAGAGGAAGACGGAGAAACTTCTATTTTCGATTGTGTTCGTGCCTTCGTGGGTGGTAAGGAGTGAGGGGAGAAGGGGTGAGGAGTAAGAGGCGGATGACAGAGGGATGAGAGGGGAGAGGCACTGATCGGAAATCTGGTGGGAGCGGAGAAGAATGAGAGGAGTGACTGCTGCTAGGGTTTGTTGGGTTTGAGAGAGAGAATTAGTGAAGTGGGGGATGATAGGGTTTGTTTTAGAGGTAATCAAATAGCGACCGGGCAGGGATTGGGCCAGGCCACTCCTAAAAAAATTGCCCACAAGTCGGGTCGGGCAGGGCCAAAATGTAGGCCAAATTTTTGTGCCTAAAGACCGCTATTTCGGGCAAAAAACAGCTGGTTTTTCAGGCCAAAATCAGACCGGACCGAAATTTAGACTAAAAAGTCATTTTCGGCTTGCCAAAAACACATCCCAAAGCCAAAAAAATTCTGATCAAGCCGGGCCGGGCTCCAAACCGGGCAACAAAAATTTAGGCCAATACCGGGAAAAATTCAGGCCGGATTAATTTGATCAGCTCTAGTTTGTTTCCGGGGGTTTGAGGGGCGTTTGATGAATGGGCCGGTTATTATATAGCATTATCAAGCCTTCGTGCCTTCGTGCCTTCGTGGGTGGTGAGGAGCCGGTTATTATATAGCATTATCTAGACAAATTGATCCGACCAAATAGGCAACTTTATATTTCTTAGTAGTTCAAGGTAACTTCTAATCTAATCAAGTAAAAGAGCAAATAAAAGTAACCTATTTGATCACCATACATGTTAAGATAAAAGAAAAATATTGCTCTTCTTTGTACTTTTTTTTTGTTTAAGAGTCAACTTGTTTAAAATTACTGAATCACTTAAAGAGAATGAGAAGTTGGCATTATAACTCGTAGGATCACTAGTGGAAAAAACCTTATCTAATCCGGTCAAAACGGGTCTTACTGACCTGTTAGGAATTAACTGATTCGGCTAGAGCACAAAACCGGATCTATTAATCAACCTGACTTATCAAGTTTTGTGCCATGACCGGATCAGTTGGGAGTCTTTAATATTAAAAAAAATCTGCAAACCAAAAAGCATCCCAATGACTGAATTACAAACCAAGCGAGAGCATCCAAAAAAAATTAGAGTTTAAAGTCACAGATTCACCAGAAACCATAAATTTGCAAACGAATGAATAAACGAATAAAGATTCACAACTTCATATACGAACGAAAAACATATCTCAGATTGATAGAAACGAACGACAAAATTCCAAAACTAAGAAAAAAAATCAACAAATGAGAAAGATGCAAAAATTACATAAAAAACGAAAAAAAAATTTAAACATTAATATCCACAAACTAAAATTCTAAATTAATATACAAAAACGAAAAATATCCAAAAGAACTACAAAACATTACATAAAAATACAAAAAAATAAACATCACAAACGAGAAGAATGAGAAAATTAATATTCATAAACGAAAAAAATTTACATTGAATTACAAAAAAATTCAAAAGAATTATACAAAAAGAGGGGTTTATAGTTGCTAATAAACGAAAAAAATTTTAAAAAAATTTTAAATTTACAAAAAACCTAGATCTTGGTGGGCGGCGGAAAATCTTGAGTTATTGGTGTTCAAGAAACCTGCGACGACGACGAAATCTTGAGTTGGCGGTGGTGAGGCAAAAACTTGGAGTTCAGGCGCCATTGTGCTTAGGTCGGTTGAAAAGGAGAGAGAAAGACGGAGAAACTTCTATTTTCGATTGTGTTCGTGCCTTCGTGGGTGGTGAGGAGTGAGGGGAGAAGGGGTGAGGAGTAAGAGGAGGATGAGAGAGGGACGAGAGGGGAGAGGCACAGATCGAAGATCTGGTGGGAGTGGAGAGGAATGAGGGGAGTGACTGCTGCTAGGGTTTGTTGGGTTTGAGAGAGAGAATTAGAGAAGTGGGGCATGATAGGGTTTGTTTTAGATTTGATCAAATAGCGACCGGGCAGGATTCGGTCCAGGCCACCCCTAAAAAAATTGCCCATTAGTCGGGTTGGGCCGGGCTGGGCCAAAATTTTGTTCCCAAAGCCCGCTATTTCGGGCCAAAAAACAGTGGGGTTTTCAGGTCGAAATCGGATCGGGCCGAAATTTTGACTAAAAAGTCATTTTCGGCTTGTCGAAACCACATCCCAAAGCCAAAAAAATTCTGATCAGGCCGGGCCAGGCTCCAAACCGGGCAAAAAAATTCGGGCCAAGCCCGGGAATAATTCAGGCCGGGTTAATTTGATCAGCTCTAGTTTGTTTACGGGGGTTTGAGAGGTGTTTGATGAATGGGCTGATTATTATATAGCATTATCAAGCCAAACTGATCCGACCAAATAGGCAACTTTATATTTCTTAGTAGTTCATGGTGACTTCTAATCTAATCAAGTAAAAGAGTTAATAAAAGTAACCTATTTTATCACCATACATGTTAAGATAAAAGAAAAATTACAAAGAATTATACAAAAAGAGGGGTTTATAATTGCTAACAAACGAAAAAAATTAACAGAAAATTATAAATTTACAAAAAACCTAGATCTTGGTGGGCGGCGGAAAATCTTGAGTTATCGGTGTTCAAGAGAGTCTGCGACGACGACAAAATCTTGAGTTGGCGGTGGTGAGGCAAAAACTTGGAGTTCAGGCGCCATTGTGATTAGGTCGGTTGAAAAGGAGAGAGGAAGACGGAGAAACTTCTATTTTCGATTGTGTTCGTGCCTTCGTGGGTGGTGAGGAGTGAGGAGAGAAGGGGTGAGGAGTAAGAGGCGGATGAGAGAGGGATGAGAGGGGAGAGGCGCTGATCGGAGATCTGGTGGGAGCGGAGAAGAATGAGGGGAGTGACTGCTGCTAGGGTTTGTTGGGTTTGAGGGAGAGAATTAGTGAAGTGGGGGATGATAGGGTTTGTTTTAGAGGTAATCAAATAGCGACCGGGCAGGGATTGGGCTAGGCCACCCCTAAAAAAATTGCCCATTAGTCGGGTCGGGTCGGGTCGGGCTGGGCCAAAATGTAGGCCAAATTTTTGTGCCCAAAGCCCGCTATTTCGGGCAAAAAACAGCGGGTTTTTCAGGCCAAAATCGGACCGGGCCGAAATTTAGACTAAAAAGTCATTTTCGGCTTGCCGAAAACACATCCCAAAGCCAAGAAAATTCTGATCAGGCCGGGCCGGGCTCCAAACCGGGCAACAAAAATTCTGGCCAATCCCGGGAAAAATTCAGGCCGGGTTAATTTGATCAGGTCTAGTTTGTTTCCGGGGGTTTGAGAGGCATGTGATGAATGGGCCGGTTATTATATAGCATTATCAAGCCAAATTGATCAGACCAAATTGGCAACTTTATACTTCTTAGTAGTTCAAGGTAACTTCTAATCTAATCAAGTAAAAGAGCTAATAAAAGTAACCTATTTGATCACCATACATGTTAAGATAAAAGAAAAATATTGCTCTTCTTTGTACTTTTTTTTTGTTTAAGAGTCAACTTGTTTAAAATTACTGAATCACTTAAAGAGAAAGAGAAGTTGGCATTATAAATCGTAGGATCACTAGTGGAAAAAACCTTATCTAATCCGGTCAAAACGGGCCTTACTGACCAGTTAAAAATTAACTGATTCGGCTAGAGCACAAAACCGGATCTATTAATCAACCTAACTTATCAAGTTTTGTGCCATGACCGGATCAGTTGGGAGTCTTTAATATTAAAAAAAATCCGCAAACCAAAAAGCATCCCAATGACTGAATTACAAACCAAACGAGAGCATCCAAAAAAGATTAGAGTTTAAAGTCACAGATTCACCAGAAACCATAAATTTACAAACGAATGAATAAACGAATAAAGATTCACAACTTCACATACGAACGAAAACCATATCTCAAATTGATAGAAACGAACGACAAAATTCCAAAAACTAAGAAAAAAATCAACAAATGAGAAAGGTGCAAAAATTACATAAAAAACGAAAAAAAAAATTAAAACATTAATATCCAAAAACGAAAATTCTACATTATTATACAAAAACGAAATATATTCAAAAGAACTACAAAACAATTACAAAAAAATTAAAGAAAAAAATACAAAAAAAATAAACATCTACAAACGAGAAGAATGAGAAAATTAATATTCATAAACGAAAAAAATTTACAATGAATTACAAAAAAATTACAAAGAATTATTCAAAAAGAGGGGTTTATAATTGCTAACAAATGAAAAAAATTAACAAAAAATTATAAATTTACAAAAAACCTAGATCTTGGTGGGCGGCGGAAAATCTTGAGTTATTGGTGTTCAAGAGAGCCTGCGACGACGACAAATTCTTGAGTTGACCGTGGTGAAGCAAAAATTTGGAATTCAGGCGCCATTGTGATTAGGTCGGTTGAAAAGGGGAGTGGAAGACGGAGAAACTTCTATTTTCGATAGTGTTCGTGCCTTCGTGGGTGGTGAGGAGTAAGAGGAGGATGAGAGAGTGGAGAGGCGCTGATCGAAGATCTAGTGGGAGCGGAGAGGAATGAGGGGAGTGACTGCTGCTAGGGTTTGTTGGGTTTGAGAGAGAGAATTAGAGAAGTGGGGGATGATAGGGTTTGTTTTAGAGGTGATCAAATAGCGACCGGGCAGGGATCGGGCCAGGTCACCCCTAAAAAAATTGCCCATTAGTCGGGTCGGGGCGGGCTGGGCCAAAATTTAGGCCAAATTTTGGTGCCCAAAGCCCGCTATTTCGGGCAAAAAACAGCGGGCTTTTCAGGCCAAAATCGGACCGGGTCGAAATTTAGTCTAAAAAGTCATTTTCGGCTTGTCGAAAACACATCCCAATGCCAAAAAAAATATGGTCAGGCCAGGCCGGGCTCCAAACCGGGCAAAAAAATTTTGGCCATGCGCGGGAAAAATTCAGGCCGGGTTAATTTGATCAGCTCTAGTTTGTTTGCGGGGGTTTGAGAGGCGTGTGATGAATGGGCCGGTTATTGTATAGCATTATCAAGCCAAATTGATCCGACCAAATAGGCAACTTTATATTTCTTAGTAGTTCAAGGTAACTTCTAATCTAATCAAGTAAAAGAGCTAATAAAAGTAACCTATTTGATCACCATACATGTTAAGATAAAAGAAAAATATTGCTCTTCTTGGTACTTTTTTTTTTGTTTAAGAGTAAACTTGTTTAAAATTACTGAATCACTTAAAGAGAATGAGAAGTTGGCATTATAACTCGTAGGATCACTAGTGGAAAAACCTTATCTAATCCGGTCAAAACGGGCCTTACTGACCTGTTAGGAATTAACTGATTCGGCTAGAGCACAAAACCGAATCTATTAATCAACCTGACTTATCAAGTTTTGTGCCATGACCGGATCAGTTGGGAGTCTTTAATATTAAAAAAAATCCGCAAACCAAAAAGCATCCCAATGACTGAATTACAAACCAAACGAGAGCATCCAAAAAAGATTAGAGTTTAAAGTCACAGATTCACCAGAAACCATAAATTTACAAACGAATGAATAAACGAATAAAGATTCACAACTTCACATACGAACGAAAACCATATCTCAAATTGATAGAAACGAACGACAAAATTCCAAAACTAAGAAAAAAATCAACAAATGAGAAAGGTGCAAAAATTACATAAAAAACGAAAAAAAAAATTAAAACATTAATATCCAAAAACGAAAATTCTACATTAATATACAAAAACGAAATATATTCAAAAGAACTACAAAACAATTACAAAAAAATTAAAGAAAAAAATACAAAAAAAATAAACATCTACAAACGAGAAGAATGAGAAAATTAATATTCATAAACGAAAAAAATTTACAATGAATTACAAAAAAATTACAAAGAATTATTCAAAAAGAGGGGTTTATAATTGCTAACAAATGAAAAAAATTAACAAAGAATTATAAATTTACAAAAAACCTAGATCTTGGTGGGCGGCGGAAAATCTTGAGTTATTGGTGTTCAAGAGAGCCTGCGACGACGACAAATTCTTGAGTTGGCGGTGGTGGGAGTTCAGGCCGGCGCCATTGTGATTAGGTCGGTTGAAAATGGGAGAGGAAGACGGAGAAACTTCTATTTTCGATTGTGTTCGTGCCTTCGTGGGTGGTGAGGAGTAAGAGGAGGATGAGAGAGTAGAGAGGCGTGTGATGAATGGGCCAGTTATTATATAGCATTATCAAGCCAAATTGATCCGACCAAATAGGCTACTTTATATTTCTGAGTAGTTCAAGGTAACTTCTAATCTAATCAAGTAAAAGAGCTAATAAAAGTAACCTATTTGATCACCATACATGTTAAGATAAAAGAAAAATATTCCTCTTCTTTGTACTTTTTTTTTTGTTTAAGAGTAAACTTGTTTAAAATTACTGAATCACTTAAAGAGAATGAGAAGTTGGCATTATAACTCGTAGGATCACTAGTGGAAAAACCTTATCTAATCCGGTCAAAACGGGCCTTACTGACCTGTTAGGAATTAACTGATTCGGCTAGAGCACAAAACCGAATCTATTAATCAACCTGACTTATCAAGTTTTGTGCCATGACCGGATCAGTTGAGAGTCTTTAATATTAAAAAAAATCTGCAAACCAAAAAGCATCCCAATGGCTGAATTACAAACCAAACGAGAGCATCCAAAAAAAATTAGAGTTTAAAGTCACAGATTCACCAGAAACCATAAATTTACAAACGAATGAATAAACGAATAAAGATTCACAACTTCACATACGAACGAAAAAACATATCTCAGATTGATAGAAACGAACGACAAAATTCCAAAACAAAGAAAAAAAATCAACAAATTAAAAAGATGCAAAAATTACATAAAAAACGAAAAAAATAATTTAATCATTAATATCCACAAACGAAAATTCAACATTAATATACAA
The DNA here is from genome assembly GCA_947648045.1 of Beta corolliflora. Taxonomy (NCBI): domain Eukaryota; kingdom Viridiplantae; phylum Streptophyta; class Magnoliopsida; order Caryophyllales; family Amaranthaceae; genus Beta; species Beta corolliflora. Next base: position 481,117 of record CANSZD010000711.1, read on the forward strand.
AAACGAAATATATTCAAAAGAACAACAAAACAATTACAAAAAAATAAACATCTACAAACGAGAAAAATGAGAAAATTAATATTCATAAACGAAAAATTTTTACATTGAATTACAAAAAAATTTCAAAGAATTATACAAAAAGAGGGGTTTATAATTGCTAACAAATGAAAAAAATTAACAAAAAATTATAAATTTACAAAAAACCTAGATCTTGGTGAGCGACGGAAAATCTTGAGTTATTGGTGTTCAAGAGAGCCTGCGACGACGACAAATTCTTGAGTTGGCGGTGGTGAGGCAAAAACTTGGAGTTCAGGAGCCATTGTGATTAGGTCGGTTGAAAAGGAGAGAGGAAGACGGAGAATCTTCTATTTTCGATTGTGTTCGTGCCTTCGTGGGTGGTGAGGAGTGAGGGGAGAAGGGGTGAGGAGTAAGAGGAGGATGAGAGAGGGATGAGAGGGCAGAGGTGCTTTTCAATGGGCTTTTCAGGCCAAAATCGGACCGGGTCGAAATTTTGACTAAAAAGTCATTTTCGGCTTGTCGAAAACACATCCCAAAGCCAAAAAAAATATGGTCAGGCCAGGCCGGGCTCCAAACCGGGCAAAATTTTTTTGGCCAGGTTAATTTGATCAGCTCTAGTTTGTTTTCGGGGGTTTGAGAGGCGTGTGATGAATGGGCCGGTTATTATATTGCATTATCAAGCCAAATTGATCCGACTAAATAGGCAACTTTATATTTCTGAGTAGTTCAAGGTAACTTCTAATCTAATCAAGTAAAAGAGCTAATAAAAGTAACCTATTTGATCACCATACATGTTAAGATAAAAGAAAAATATTGCTCTTCTTTGTACTTTTTTTTTGTTTAAAAGTCAACTTGTTTAAAATTACTGAATCACTTAAAGAGAATGAGAAGTTGGCATTATAACTCGTAGGATCACTAGTGGAAAAAACCTTATCTAATCCTGTCAAAACGGGCCTTACTGGCCAGTGAGGAATTAACTGATTCGACTAGAGCACAAAATCGGATCTATTAATCAACCTGACTTATCAAGTTTTGTGCCATGACCGGATCAGCTGGGAGTCTTTAATATTAAAAATAATCTGCAAACCAAAAAGCATCCCAATGACTGAATTACAAACCAAACGAGAGCATCCAAAAAAACATTAGGGTTTAAAGTCACAGATTCACCAGAAACCATAAATTTACAAACGAATGAAAAAACGAATAAAGATTCACAACTTCACATACGAACGAAAAACATAACTCAGATTGATAGAAACGAACGACAAAATTCCAAAACTAAGAAAAAATCAAAAAATGAGAAAGATGCAAAAATAACATAAAAAACGAAAAAAAAAATTTAAACATTAATATCCACAAACGAAAATTCAACATTAATATACAAAAACGAAATATATTCAAAAGAACTACAAAACAATTACAAAAAAATAAACATCTACAAACGAGAAGAATGAGAAAATTAATATTCATTAACGAAAAATTTTTACATTGAATTACAAAAAAATTACAAAGAATTATGCAAAAAGAGGGGTTTATAATTGCTAACAAACGAAAAAAATTAACAAAAAATTATTAATTTACAAAAAACCTTGATCTTTGTGAGCGGCGGAAAATCTTGTGTTATTGGTGTTCATGAGAGCCTGCGACGACGACAAATTCTTGAGTTGGCGGTGGTGAGGCAAAAACTTGGAGTTCAGGCGCCATTGTGATTAGGTCGGTTGAAAAGGAGAGAGGAAGACGGAGAAACTTCTATTTTCGATTGTGTTCGTGCCTTCGTGGGTGGTGAGGAGTGAGGGGATAAGGGGTGAGGAGTAAGAGGAGGATGAGAGAGGGATGAGAGGGGAGAGGCGCTTTTCAACGGGCGTTTTTCAGGCCAAAATCGGAACGTGACGAAATTTAGACTAAAAAGTCATTTTCGGCTTGTCGAAAACACATCCCAAAGCCAAAAAAAAAATGGTCAGGCCAGGCCGGGCTCCAAGCCGGGTAAAAAAATTTTGGCCAAACCCTGGAAAAATTCAGGTTGGGTTAATTTGATCAGCTCTAGTTTGTTTGCGGGGGTTTGAGAAGCGTGTGATGAATGGGCCTTTTATTATATAGCATTATCAAGCCAAACTGATTCGACCAAATCAGTTTAATAATATACATTTTTTGCTCCAATAACCACGATTAACGGATCTGGTTTTTAAATAACCGGATCAGTTTACTTATAACGGATCCGATTTTTAAAGAAACGGATCAGTTAATGGCTTACTGATCCGGTTTTCACAAAAAACCGGACCAGTTAACTACATACTAGTGCGATTTTTTGTAAAAATTGGATCAGTAAGTGATTAACTTATCCGGTTTTGAACCAGATAAGTTGACTTTTGTCAACCGCGCTCCTTGCCTAACTGATCCGGTCCATTCCGGATCGGTAAGCCTGATTGACCGGAGCAGTTGGGCTTTTTACACTAGTAAAATGACGATGTGGATGTCCTTTAATATATTTTGCGTAAAGCATCAAGATGGCTAATTAACGCCAGGCCTCTTAAGGGTGAGTTCGGTCCAAGAGACGCCTACTGAAGTATGATCATACTGATGTAGCACATTTAATTGAGAGGATGGTCCAAGGGAAACTCTAACCACCTTTAAGTAGTAGTTAGTAGCCCGTACGACTCAGTAAGACGACGGTGCCTGCAATAATCATAAAGTATAATCATAGAAATTAAACCATAATCAAAGAAACTAAATAGAGAGGAAAGATCTCACAATAATGCTTGAAGCTTGATGTTAATCTCGTTCAAGAACAGTTCAAGCTACAATCGGCATATCATAAGCAAATTCCATAATTGAAATCTCTAAAAACTAAACTAGAAAATGAAAACTAAAAAGAGAAGATAATAAGAGAAGAGTGGAGTTTTGGAGACTCCCTCTCCTTGAGGCTGCTGCCTTTTTTGGTCCAAAAACAAAGTTTAGTATTTATACTAAAGCTCAAAAATCAGCCGACAATTACACCGACCTAGCAGGTCGCGAGGTGCGAGTCCGGTCGCGAGGTGCGAAGAGTACTCCGTCTTCCGCACAACTGACCGGGCAAGGAGGTCGCGAGGTGCGGGCACAGTCACGTGGTGCGAGCAAGCGGTGTCGCGAGGTGCGATGTGCGTGCTTGGCGGCCCTTTGGGACTCGTGCGATGATCTTCGGCTGCTCGGTAGGCTTGGTGCTATGCTAGGCTACGGCTTGCGGCGATGCTTGATTGGAACATGTGGCGACGCTTGGCAAGTATAACGATGTTGAGTCGTTCCAAACACTAATGCTTCTAGGAGCTCGGAACTTACAACTTTAACTATAATTAATATACAAAATTCCGAACTTCCGCTAAGAGCTAAATAAAACGCGAACGTTAACAATTATGATCAAGACCCTTAGCAAAAAGCACCCAAAATATAATATAAACACCGTATAACTTGAGCGTATCAAATACCCCCACACTTGAACTTTACTCGATCTCGAGTAAACTCAAAAATGAGAATCACCAAATAAATCATCACCCAAGCTATCGACACCAACCTACACTCTCCATCAACTACATCATCATCACATCTTAACAACATACGCTCAAAACCTAAACGTAAGGGACGATGATTCCCCCACACTTAGATTCAAGCTCACCTGAAATATACAAAGACGTAACAACAACAATAACCAGCAACACCAACAAGTTTAACCAGCAACACCAACAAAAATCAAAATGTCAGCTCACGACACATTAAACTATCAGCTCTCCCAAACCTCCAAAAGATGACCTACTACTACTATACTACTAGTACAACCAACTTAGAATAGCAAGCCATGGAACAAAGACAAAAAGGGATAAATTCCATGCTTACTCCCAAAAACAAACAATCAACCAAAAGAATGTGAAAGCCAAAATAAATCTTCACAAAATCAAGGATGAATTCACCAACCTTACCCGAAAATGCTTTCCACCTTATGACACCATCTCCGGCAAATGAGTTTTCAAAGTATATAATTCTCTCTTAATCTCTCATTTTGCCTAGGAGCCCTTTCGGGTTTTCATCCTAGCTTCTCACATTTTTTCATCTCTCTTCTTTTTCCGGCTCACAAAACTCACCCGCTCAACTAGCTCTTTTTTGAATAGGCCGCCCTTTCGGGTTTTCGACCTATCCGAGCCCCCAATTTTTGCCCGAGTCGCCCGCCCTTGCGGGTTTTCAACTCAGCGGGATTCACTTCATCATCATTTTTTTTTTATATTATTTTTTTTTCATTTTTTTTTTCATTTTTCATTTCTTTTCAAATTGAAATAAATACAACATAGATACATGAGAATGAGAATACCCTCCCCCCTACTTAAACTACACATTGTCCTCAATGTGACGACAATTAGAAGAAAAAGTAAACTGAAAATGGGGGGGAAATCGAAAATCGGGTAAATCGAAGATCGAATGCTCAAAACTCATGACAAACAATCCGTCAAACTCAAATTTCTTAACAACACCAACTCGAATCTCATAAATCAACTCACAACCCGCTCCCTCGAATCACTCAAACAAATGACAAATTCAAATCTTTAAATTTTTTGAGATTTGCACCTAGCTTAAGAGATCGAAAAGATACATTAACAATCTCAATCCTCTAGTGTTACCAACTCCTAGCTATTGAACTCTTCCCAACGGGTTTTCTTTTGTGGATTTTGGTTCCAAGTGGATTAAGATTGGTTGTGGATCTTTTTAGTGGGTGGGCGGTGGGTGAAAGAAATTTTTTTTTTTGTGGTGGTGGAAATTTGATGAGAAAATAAAGGAAAAGAAAGAAAATAAGAGGGGTCTCGGGTTGCCTCCCGAGAAGCGCTGTTGTTTAAAGTCGTTAGCTCGACTTAGTACCTTAAGCTTAATCATTGGGCTTGTGCTCCATGTGTGACAATGGTGGTTCCATGTCAATCTCCACTTCAAGTACCTGCAAAATTGATTGAGAAGAACTCTTGCAATGCATTGTTAGCGCTATGAGTGTCAACCAAAAACAAAGAGCACAAACAATACCATCCAAAAATCATGCTAAATACAAACAAGTAACACCGTTTCCCCGGCAACGGCGCCAAAATTTGGTGGGTGCGGATTTGTCGTGTACACCTAACCAAAGATAAAATTTCTCCTACTCTCATGCACACTAAGCAAGTATAATGGAAGTAGGGGTCGTATCCACAGGGAAATAGGGACGAGCTTTATATTTAGCGGGATCCAATACCTAGATTAAGCTAAGGACCGAGAAACCTAATAACAAGGGAGGTTTCAAGTAGATTATAAACAAACTAAAATTAACTAGCATAATTAAATAAAATAAGAAATCAATATGGAAAGATCTTGAATCCGATTAACATCCACTTCAATTCATTATCGATCATTGAACCTCGACTCTAATTATTTCCATAATTATCTATTGTTGAGAATTAATCTCGTGTTCTCCTTATTCTTAGTTGAATAGCACGATCAGCGTGACTATAAAACCCTAACTAAAGGATAACCTAGTCCGATCAGCGTCTAAGTTCAATCCAATAGCAGCAATAAACAAAGAGAACCAATAGACTTGCTAATGTCATACACGCGATAAACATTCAACAGTTGATTCAATTTCCCCAAGAAATAACCAAGACGATCAGCATCTAAGTTACTCCCTAGTTTGCTACAAATTGATAAAAGAATAAAACAATCCGATTCTATTCTTAAATCTAGCATTAGATTAATTACACAATCAAACTAGTAACGTTCCTAGCATAATTATGCAATAATCATAAAGTATAATCATAGAAATTAAACCATAATCAAAGAAACTAAATAGAGAGGAAAGATCTCACAATAATGCTTGAAGCTTGATGTTAATCTCGTTCAAGAACAGTTCAAGCTACAATCGGCATAGCATAAGCCAATTCCATAATTGAAATCTCTAAAAACTAAACTAGAAAATGAAAACTAAAAAGAGAAGATAATAAGAGAAGAGTGGAGTTTTGGAGACTCCCCTCTCCTCGAGGCCGCCCTTTTTTGGTCCAAAAACAAAGTTTAGTATTTATACTAAAGCTCAAAAATCAGCCGACAATTACACCGATCTAGCAGGTCGCGAGGTGCGAGTCTGGTCGCGAGGTGCGAAGAGTACTCTGTTTTCCGCACAACTTGGCTGGGCAAGGAGGTCGCGAGGTGCGGTACAGGTCACGTGGTGCGAGCAAGCAGGTCGCGAGGTGCGAGAAATCTCGCGAGGTGCGATGTGCGTGCTTGGGCGGCCTTCCGCCGAGCCCGCTGGGCCGGTGTGCGATGATGCTTGGCCGCGCTCGGTAGGCTTGGTGCTATGCTAGGCTACGGCTTGCGGCGATGCTTGATTGGAACATGTGGCGACGCTTGGCAAGTATAACGATGTTGAGTCGTTCCAAACACTAATGCTTCTAGGAGCTCGAAACTTACAACTTTAACTATAATTAATATACAAAATTACGAACTTCCGCTAAGAGCTAAATAAAACGCAAACGTTAACAATTATGATCAAGACCCTTAGCAAAAAGCACCCAAAATATAATAGAAACACCGTATAACTTGAGCGTATCAGTGCCCGTTCAATGCCAGTCTGATTAAAGTTATATGAGAAAAGTTAAGTATGAGTTGTTTCTAAGCTTCATCTTTGTATTAGTATCATGTTTAGGTTTACTTTCCTTATTTCCTTTTGTGTATATACTTAGCTCTCACTTACGTGTACGTCTGTTGTTGTTGGTCAATGTACTTTGATCCTGCGACGACCCATTATAACCTTACGATCTATGTTGAGCAATATTCTCTTTTAGGCTTTCATGATGAGCATGCATAGGGTGGATTCCAAGCGTTGATTTAGTTTAAATAACTTAATTGAGCAGTTTTGGATAGTTGGAGATTTTCGAAATATATTTGAATTTTTAGCTTTGGGGGAATGAGCTTTCAAATGGAAAATTTCACAAGAAAGAGCACAACTATTACCTATTTTCTTTTATAATTCCCAACTATTGATTATTCCCTGCAGGTCCCAAGTTTACTATCTTGTGATTTTCATAGGTCCTGATTTACTTATAACCGGTTTAGGAGGTAAGATTTTTAAACGTTTACCATCTTCGAACACTTCCAGCAAGTGACAGAGACCTATAAATTGGAACCAACGTTTAAAAATCTTACCTTCTAAACCGGTTATAAGTAAGTCAGGACCTATAAAAATCACAAGATATTAAACTTGGGACCTGTAAGGAATAATCCATAGTTGAGACTTATAAAAGAAAATGGGTAATAGTTGGGCCCCCTCTTGTGAATTTTTCCACTTTCAAATCCTAATGAGAGATTTATAATTTATCTAGAATCTATTTTCCAAAGTGCATTTTCGGATTTTAACTTTTTAATTAAAGTATATTTTGTATTACTATATTTATATTTCACAATGCCTTGCGTTTCATCGCAAAGGTAACGACTCTAAGTTCCTTCAAGGGAAAGTTAATATGGGGGTGTTATAATTTTTGTCCCAATTTGGCCCTTTTCTTTATCGACCTCACGGTATTGAGTATGCCCAATAAAAGAAAGTAAGTTTTTAGAGTGAAGATATTCAAATCTTTGTTTTGTAGCTTATACCTAAGGGTGTGACTCTCTCTTAGGATCGCTCTTAGGTTTGGTAATAGTCAGCGTAGGTCTATAAGGTATCTCAATTGGAGTAAATGTTTTCCTTGTTTTTGACATTTAGGTGTTGGATGAATTATCAATAGCTCCTTTGCTTCTTCTAGAAATAGGCCGGTTTTGAAGACTGCTCGATGGAAGGTTTTAGCAGGTGAACTTCGTTGTGTGAGTTCATGCGGCTCATTGATTCTTTGTTGGTCGGCCGCAATTGCACCAAAACTATATCTAACGCCTCATCATCTACACTACGGTTCCCTTCAGGAACAACGTAGATTACCTCAAGCCTGACAATACGGGTTACAAGATCTACTAGTGTGCTCTTCATCTCATCGATTTGTTCTTGAAGGGTCCTTAACATTTTGAAACAGATTGCATATTCTCTACAATGGATCATCATATGGAAGATTAGAAATAGGGAAATGATGGAGATAAGAGAAATGGAAAGGAGTGTACATTTAGAAAAAGAATTTATATTTCCAAGGTCAACCTTCTAAGAACAAATTAGCATATCCTAAATGAATGATTTTTTATGCAATGAATGGCTAAACTACCCCTAGGATGCATGATGTTCTTTTTAGAATGGATGCAACTAGACTTGATGTATGACTCTATTTATGCGTTCAAACCTACAAAGGTTGCCTACATACCCCAAATAGGGAATCATATATGCTGAGGTTCAAGAAGTTAGAAGTACCAGCAGAGAAGAAGAAGCCGGAGAAGAAGAAGAGAAAGATAGGAGGAACCAGCACAGATGTTGCAACATCCTCAACTACTTTTTCGGGCTCTCTAAGGCCCTGTTCTTTTGAACTTATTTTCAGTTCATTTTAGTTTAGTTTAGTTTCAATTCGGTTCAGTTCAGTTCAATTACTCTCTGCTGTTCAGTTTCTCCTAGTTCAATTCAATTTAGTTAAGTTCAGTCCAGTCTAGTTTCACTTCAGTTCAGTTCAGTCCAGTTTCTCCCAGTCCAAAAGAACAGCGCCTAAGTCTCCTGGGTTTGCTAGCAACAGTCTCTAGACATGATAAATCGACACAAGAAGCGCAAAAAGAGAAACCAAATCAAGATTACATAAGTTAAACCGGGAAATCTGCCGAAAATTATCTCAAAGAAGTCCAAAGGAAGCTAGTTAGACAAGAGAGAAGGAAGGGAGAGAGAGAAATTGGAAAAGGTTTGAGAAGCAAAAGTGATTTAAGTTGGCGGGTGTTACATAACTTGTGCATGCATGAGGTATTTATACCTTGACAAAACCCATCTTAAGTGGTACAGTCGACGATTTCTATCTTTTAAATTTTTTTGCTTATCTTCTCATTTGAAACGGATAGATATTTAATACTCTTATCTTGGGAAGCGTTTTTGATAATAATGTTACAAACATCTTAACTATTATCCTAATCTCACAGTTTGGGGGCATTGTTATGACATGATTTTTATTGTCGCTAGTTCTTGTATATAAGTTGTGTCGAGACAATGTGTCTCCAGTATGTAGTTACTATAATAAAGAAGGATGGATATGTGTTTTCAATTCAACACGTTTTTTATTATCAGGGGAAGCACGTTGCTAGGTGGTTCCACAATATTAGGAGGCACTCTCCCATTATTTGACCAGCTGAAGAAAGGGAGCAAAATATTTTAACTGAATCCGAGAATTAATACTTTCGGAAGGCGTAAGGTGCTTGGTGATCAAACCTCTAGGAGGTATGCTACATCTAATCTCCTTTGATTCCATTGAGGATAAAAAGGCAATCATAGATAGCAAATGGCTTAAGAAATGGTTCTCGGACCTAAGAGATGTCCATGATACCTCTGCTCCCATTTGGAGGGAAACATGCCTTGACATATATGGGGTTCCATTGGGTGCATGGAACTACACAAATATATACAACATTGGCTGCATATTTGGGAGAGTTCTTGCTGTCGATTACAAAAATTATGATTGTGCTAAAATCTCGGTCTTTACTGACTGTCTATTCATAAAAATACAGAAGGCACGAATGGATAATCATGAATGGATGAGCAAAATATTTTGCTCCCTTTCTATTCAATTAAAATATATTTTGCTCCCTTTCAAGGCACGAATGGATGAGCTATTGTAATTTTACATTACCTATTTATTTGCAACCCATTTGAAGTTGTTCCCATTTTTTTTAATCATAAAAATACGGAACTCATGTATTCTTTTCACTTCTTTTCATAATCTGATTAGAGGAAGTGGATAATCATGAATGGATGAGCTATTGAGTTCTTGAATTGTAATGTAGTTTTACATTCCTTTTTTCATTTTTCTTTTGTGATAAAATCCTTTTTTTGTCAATTGGTGGTGTTTCTTAAATTTGCAATTTGTGTTGTGGGATCATATAATTTTGATATCCACTAGTCTAGGTATTTTAACTAATTTTGTACTTTGACTTCTTTTACCTAATTATTGGTATCATTCATGAAATTATGAATTCTGAATCTTTAAAATTAAGATATTCAATTTGGAAATTTAGTAAGTTTTACTTTAACGCGTAGAGCAATTTTAGCTTTGTTTACTTTAAGACTATGTTCTTAAGTGAAATCTACTAGCAACTCCAATTACAGTCTACATAAAAAATAATAGGATTTTGCTAGTTCTCATTGCTTGATCCACAAAGTAAAACAACTTCGCTCTAAATAAATCACTCATGATAATACATGAAAATGAAGTTCCTTGATGCTCTAAATGTTTACAGGTTATCTGGAAAGTTAGGTTGATTTTTTAGTTTTATTTTTTTTTCGAAATTTTGATAATTTGTATAGGGGCCCCTTTAGTCTGAGACGGCCCTGGTATAAATATTTATTGCAAATCCTCCTCTCCTCAAGTTAATGTATCAATAATGTAAGCCACAATATATAGTGATTCTTATTTGATACAATTTGCGTCTACATTCAGGTACAAATTTACACTCTTTCACTTCTCTATCCATATATGTTGTCGTGTGCCGAGCACATGATGAGGAAGAATGTGAGTTAATATGTTGTGTGTATATTTGTATGTATAGTGAATGAACTCGTATCAAAGTCAGGATTTTTCAATATAATCCTGAGTTAGGCACACAATTCCCTCAACTCCTCCCCCGCAAGTAGTTCTATTTTTGATGATTTTGGAATAATCCAACTTTTGGAAATGCAAACTGTTATTTTCTATGTATATAAAAATTTGAATTAATATGCGGAGATAAGTTGAAGTTGAAAGTTAAGATTAATCATTTCAGTTTTTCCATCTTGACTAATCTATCAAAGTGACAAGTCTATTAGCACTTTGAGTCCTCATCATACTAAGTAACAACTAGATTTTATATAGATATATGATAGTATTATCTACCAAGGACCCTTGGGTTCAATGGTATGTCTTCCTATCTCCCACATGGGAGACCAAGGTTCAAATTTTGGTGGAAGCAAATTTCATGTTGTAGGGTAGGGGGTGGGGGTTGGGGCTTGTTGGGCCTCTGGGTGAGTGATCCTGTGTCTAGGAAGCCTAGAGGAAAGGGGTTGGGGCTTGTTGGGCCTCTCGGGTGAGTGATCATGTGTCTAGGAAGCGCAGAGGAAATTCTTCTTACTGTGGGGTTTCCAAAAGGCCCAAAAAAAATGATAGTATTATCTGAATATATACTTATAAATTTTTTATTGAAAGCAAAAAAACAAATCATAATTTCAATAAGATTAGCTTGCTGATCATGCAAACCTGCAGGAACAATGTAATTAGTAGAGCCTTTTTAGTCCACTTAGAGCTGCACTTTTCAATCTGAAAAGACTACCCACAATTGGTAGAGAGTATTGAAACATTTCTTATAATAATGGAGATGTAAAGGGAGAATAATTGCTTTTGCCCCCCACCACTAAACCATTATCAACAACTTAAAAAAAATTAAAGATTAAGTACTAAAAGGCCATCAATTTCTTATTGATTGCAGCTTTGGGGGTTCAAGAGAATATGCATGGTTCTTCCCTTTAAGCTCTATATTTTTCCAACAATTATCCAGCAAACTTTTCAAGCTCCCTAATAACTAATTAAGCATTCATAATACCACCTTCTTTTTCTTCAAAATTTCTTTAAATCTTTACAAAATATCTCTTTCCTTTTCCCTTCCTTTCTTCACCCTTAAGAAACTTTAAACAGACTTGTCGTCCTCAACAATCTCTCAGGGTTCAAATCCAACCGTTGATGGATGACGGCCGGCATACGGGTTGTGAACCAACGCCGAGAAAATCCCGAGTTTGGCCTCCGCCGCCACCAACACCTCCTTGTGTACTTGGAGAGCTCATCCTCTGACGCTTGGCGGGGTTAACATTGTACATTGTTGTCATGGTAGAGAGATCATCTACCGAACCCTCGACATCACTTCCGACATTGGTGGTTGTTGAGTTTGAAGTACCAAATATTGAACCACCATTGTAGTTGTTAGTATTATTACGATCAATATTATCATTATCTTCCTTCATTACTAACCCAAAGTTTCCTAGGAAAAATGCATCATTTGCATTGGTAGAGGAAGTAGAACCCATTTGAGCAGCTTTTTGTAGCAAGGCTGTGGCTGACATAAAGTGAGAACAATTACTAGAGGATGTTTGAGCATGGTGTTGGGTGCTATACAAAGAAGGTAGTGGTGTAGTAGTAGTGGTGGTAGTTGAAGCAATATTATTCGATATTACACCTAATTCTTCACCATTATTGTGGCTGTTTAAGGGATTATTACTATTAGAGATTTTACTTCCAAAAACCCAATTCAAGTTATGGTAATTATTGTCAGTATGAGGATTCGAGCTTGGAACCATAAGAGGGGTATTATGGGAATTTAAAGAGTTGATGGTGGAGCTAAGTTGATGTTGTGTGTCATGGGACTGGATGGAAACATTAGGAGAGTTTTGTATTGTGTCGTGATACCCTCCAGGTTGAGCTAATTGGCTGCTTAACCATAAAGGAAATATTCCTTCTCTTTGGTTTTGAGGGTGATCAAGGGTTTCATCTTTAGTTGGTGGCCTAAATATGGAGGAAAAATGTTGTGCCATGGCGACGGCAGGTCCAAGATTAGACCCTATAATATGATGGTAGTTGAGGTTGTTTGTTGCGGCGGCACTAATATTGAATTGTGCACTTGCTGCGTTCATTCTTGCTGTTTCTTCTGCTAAGGCGTCACAAAATGCCCTATGGGTTATGAAGCTATCACGCCTGCTCAAAAAAAAAAAAGTGCAAGGCATTAAATTATCAAGTGCTGGAAATTTTATTAGTATATATTTGCACAATTTTGTGTGATATAATAGAATATAGACCACCCTATATTATAAAAGGAATAATTAATTTTAGGAAAATTTACCAAAAAAAAACCATTTAAAAGTTCAATTTTGTGAAAAAAAAACCTTTTAAAGCATTCTTTGCAGAAAAAAAACCACAATCTTAATTTTTTTTGTACGATGAAACCTATTCCCATTTTCCGGTGTGGTTTTTGAGATGCATACATAGGGGTGGCCCTTTTATCTTCCTTTAACCCCCTATTTTCATTTACTGCAGACTGCAGCACCACCCATATGCACCACAAAAACCACATCGGAAAATTCGAATAGGTTTCATCTTGCAAAAAAATATTAAGTTTGTGGTTTTTTTCTACAAATAATGCTTTAAAAGGTTTTTTTTCGCCAAATTGAACTTTTAAAATATTTTTTTTGGCAAATTTTCCTTAATTTTAATAAAGAGCTATCATTCGTGTAATATAGTAACTATATAGTAACATAGGATGAAAAACTTGGATATATCACTCATGCTTTTCTTATATCTTTTTTTGAGGGGACTCATGCTTTTCTTATATCTATGACAATGTATATGCTTACTTTGAGAGGCGCTTACTAAAATAGCTACGTAGTTTCTTTATGAACAAATTTATTTATAGTATTACTATTTCAAATTACATTAGGAATTAATGATGGATTGAGAAAAGACTAGTATCCAATACTTCACTCTTATCTTTTCTTTTCTTTTTCAGCGTTTTAATTCAACGTTTTTCAACGCATAACTTTAACTATTAGTATCTTCTAAAGTTGGAATTTCGAAAAGAAGAAAAAAAACATAGATATAAATCCAATATTCATACTAACATTTGTTATAAAAAAAGTATAATCAAGGTGTGTATATAAATAGTATATAGTCAAAGTTGAACTATTATAACTATAACGGTAATTATTAAATGGTAGTCCATCCAAAATATTGCACATAGCTAAATTATTGTAGAGGGGCCATACTAACTTTTGCATATTTCTATACTTGGCCCAAGCTGTAGCCAAATGATGAACAAGGGATGAAACCATTCTAGCTGAGTTGCTGTTGAAACATATAAAAGACAAGCAGAGGGATGGACAAGAAATTTTGGTTTACTGAAATCTCCATGTGATGAAGATATCTCAAAACAATTATGCAACCATCTGTATATATATGGTACTAAATAATCTAACAATTTCTTTGTCCTTATCTGCTTATATCTACCCCCACCTTCTTACCCCACTCTCATACATATAGAAAGATGTTACTGTCTTTCAAACTGGACAAAGGTAAGATGCCACAACCACAAAAACAAAATCACTATCATTTCTATCACTTTCCTACACCTCCTAAAACACCTCCACCTTAAAACTTTCTTGTTTAGATCACCCCTACCTTGTCATACCCTATATGTACTCCTTTGTTACCATGAAAAGCTATCATAAATGAATATGTATTATACATAATCTACTGTATGAGATATGGTTAATTATATATTGATATATTTATTGTGATAGTAGAGTGAGTATTATATGAAAGGTGAAGTCTTTCTATCTCAAAGGTAACTGTTAATATCCTATAACAAACTAATGTGAGGCAGTCTCATCAAAAACTTACTCCTGTCTAGGAGTGCAATTATTTTCCTTGGATACTATGTGCGAAATATTACTTAGATGCATGGACAGTGCTACTGTATGAACTGGCAATCTTGTCATCATGTCCTATGATCTAACAGCAAAAAGTTAAAACTAATGCATTAATTACAAATAAATAAAAATAACCATGAAAAATTATACCTTGAGAATATAGTTCCACAATCACACTTGTATTCCCTAGTTCCACAAGTTTTGAAATGAGCCTTCCAATCTGACTGAACAGCATACTTCTTGTTGCATTTCTCACACTTCCACTTTTTCTCACCATGCTTCCTGCAAAAGTGCTTTTTAATCCCGGTGAGGTCGCCGAGAGCTCTTGAAGGATGATTATGAACACATGTCTTTTCAGGGCAAACATAAACGCGCTTCCGCGGCTCTTTGCTAGTCCTTTGCTTCAGCTTCCATGGTAGGTTATGACCTCGGCGGTGGAGTTGAAGATTTTGATCCCTTTGAAACCCTTTCCCACATATTTCACATAAGAATCTGTTCGTTGCCATTAGGGTTTTTGGTGATAAAGCAATGACCTCTGCTTCTGGATCTAAAACACCAAAAAAAAACTTTATTATTGTTATTATTAGGTTATTGTATATGTGTATATTTCTGAATATACCTAGCTACAAGACTTCGATCATCATTATACCATAAAGGTGGAGCAAAAGTTAAGAAGAAAAGATGTTGATATATCAACACTTTATAGAAAAAAAAAGTTTCCAAGTAAAAGTAAAACTAGCTTGAAAGGAAACTTGCCTGGATTGCCTGGGAGGTTTCTCTTCTTCTTAGGAGGAAGCGTGTCATTAGATCCAACAACTGGGGTTTGTAGAATATTACTATTTGAAATTACTTCTTGATCAGCCATTAATTTTACGAGATTTCGCTATCTAAAATAAATTATTTATAGCTTCTTCAAGATGATGATGCTTCTCTAAATAACAAAGCTCCACAACAGTTTTCTCAAATTAAACTAGGTATTTTGTGAACTCTTGTGCAAAATTAACAAGGAATTGAAAACCGTAGATAATAAACAAAGTTAAAGAAATTTTGAGCAAAAGAAGAATATAAGTTTGGTGATTTAAATTTCAAATTCTAGAGATGATGAAATGGAAGGAGTCTCTCTCTCTCTAATAAACATATAACGAAAGTATTATAGATGTGATTAAGAGAAAACAGGAGGGGAGAAGCTCAAGGCATGCTATATATGCTCAAAGATCATAATGTAAGAAAAGATTATCAAAATAAAAGTGTAATAATAAAATAAAATAAATGAAGGGTTTGAGAGTTGCTTGCCTATTTCTTACATGAATTTCTTAGTCTAGGGAAATAAACACACACACTTCAAAACATAGAGTGTGGTGGTTTTACCTTTGCTTTTGGTCGGACATCGAGTATAATATTTTTAGTGTGGATGGCGGTGAAAAGTTAAAGTTTGAGAGTGGGAAGAGAGAGGAATGGGCAAAGCACAAAGGTGTGCATGATGACACATATGATGAGGCTAGGAGAAAGCTAATCCTCATCCTTTTTCATTTGGAATGATTACCCCATAATTTGACTGCCTTTTCTTATTTTATCGTTACTATTTGTGTTTATTATCACACCATTTTGTTTTGGCCAACATGAAACAAGTCTATTGATCTCTATTTTCTATCACAAAAGTTTATAATAGAGTTTTAATGATTTTCTACATATCTACTATGATTTTTTTTTAATAACGAAACACTAATATGTTAAACAATCTTGAAGTTGATGCAAAATAGAAGTAGCTAGAGCATGATAATTGTTGTTTTCTTATAGATAGAACATGATAATTTACTTTTTAGCAATCGTCTAGACTGAGCTTTCATTGCTATAAATCCCCTATAATACAAGTCTATAAGTTTTATCTATTGTTTAAATTGTTTTGTAAAATTTTGAGTATAACTTTTTGTCACTCTGAGTTCTTCCTATGAGGTTTGCCTATTTGGTGGCACCTTAGATTGTAAATTATGCTTGGTTAAGCGATGAAATACAAATCTTTCCTTGCTTAACAAAAAAACATTATCCTCATGGTAGTGTGTTGAGGTTATGTACCTTAGTAGAAGAGTAAATCTCTTTTAAGGTGTATAAGAGAATTAACAGTTGAAAAGGATTATTGAATTAAGGAAGTTGAGCTAGATCAGGATAACTCAACTACTGTTCGGCCCACTTTCGGGTGGAGCCGTGGAAGTGGAAATTTTATAGGTCTCTATTTAATAGTTTTCGTATCTACTTCTTCCGTTTTTTTTTCTTTCATAGTTTAGGAAATTATATAGGAGGAACAAATAGGAATAAAGGAAGTATAATAAGAAAAAGAAAACGTTATCATTATTTGTGATTTTGTTAAATTCACTTCCATGTGTATTTTTTAATATTTTAACTTTTGATTCTTTCTATTCGTTCAAAATGTGTCCTGGAGATCGTGAGAAGGCAAAAATGATATATCTATTTTCCTAAATGCAATATATTTGTATTAAGAAACTATTAATATAATCTTAAACATGCTTGGATACTTGCTACCTATTCTAAAAGATCTCCATATCTCACGAGTCTCCTATTTGGAGATCATTTTATAAAAAATCATCGACCCACAGACACAAATTATCATCTCACATCCATTTAGACATGAACCATCCTCCCAATCACCATGGAAGATATGATTTGACCATATGTCAGCACTATGCAGGTTATTGGACTTAATATCGTACTCTATCATCATCACCATACTCCCATCCGCACGAACAACCATTATCAAACTCTATAATCATACGCAACACATGTGCATACATTCTTCACCATATGCATTTTTATCCTTCAGTAATTGCTTGAGAGACATCCGACTTTTGCCACATAGTTCTCTGACAGGCCTACGGTCCATAGATTTCCGACTAAACATGATTTTCGTAAAAGAAAACTTTGGACAACTCCTAGTCAGTGTTGTTCGTTTGAGGATCATTTCGACTCTTCTACGTAATTTCACATCTTCTAGTTTCTAGTTAACAATTTAACATACCATGATTGATCGGCAACATAATCCAACAAAAACTTGTCAAACCATATACCTCACCTAGAGCTGTCAGTTTGGTTAAAAACTGTTGGGTGAACTGCAAACTGATAGCCAACTGAACTGAATAAACTGAACTGAAGTGACCCATAACTGAAAAGTGCAATAATCAAAAGTCAACTGTTTAAAGTTAACTGTAACATAACTTAACTGAAATTGAACTGGAACACTAACCAAACACAAACTGAACTGAAACTAACTTCTTCAAAAACTGCTTTAAACTGAACCGAACTGAATTTAAACTGAACTGAAATTAACTGAAAACCGTTCTAAACTGATTTAAACTGAACTGAACTGAATTCCAAAATAATATATCGATAACTGCTCTAGATTGTTTTTAACTGTAACAATTAATAATGTCTCTTGGTTATATTACTAAATCATAACTGAAATAATATCATAACACCCGAATATACAAAATTTGTATATTACAAGGAACACAACTTGAATGAATCTTGAATAAATCGTAATGAGTGATAAGCTCTCTTTTCAACAAATATTATGATTGCTAAAATTATATGTCTCATTAATTTAATAAATCTTACTATGTGAATGCTTAAACCAAATGTTATGATACCATAATTCAATTTAACCATTAATATTATTTCCTTCGTGTTCCCTCACTTTTCGAGGCTTAATAAATAAATATGAACGATGTTTAGGTAAGCCCGTCATATAGGTGGCAAGGTGAGTAATCTAATACGAGTGATCTAAGATTCTATAACAATACTTAAGTGAACTAAAGAAATACAAATTTTACATCTAAAATGTTTCCCAACAAAAAAAAGTCATACAACTAATGCAAAAAAATCTTTCTTTTACTCCATTTTCGCTTTCTTTTACCACCCTAATCTCTAGGGGCCTCAATCTCATGTCCTTGTAGCACATGAACTATTGATATTTCTTCGGTTGAAATCAAAGATACAAATTCGCCCATATGAACAATAGAAAGTATAAGTGTATAACCACAACATTAGACCTCAAAAAAAATTGAACAGCAGGTAGTAACCCCTAATATGCGGGAAAGAAGAAGCAAATCTAAGGGGAAAAAAATCTTTAAAGCCACATATAATAGCAAAAAAGTGTAAGTAAAAAAGGTAAAAGTTTCGAATCAAATTAGATCCCTACTTCTCGTACTAAAACTAATTAAAGAGAAAGTAATATAAATTTCCGCAATAAAAAAAATAGAAATTAGTTGACTATGAACAAAAAAAGTAGATCTATGAAATTTGCTTATGTAAATTTTTTTGATGAAAATAGATGATTTTGAACACAAAAATTCAGCTTTGGGAATAATTACGTAACTATGGCTATGAAGTTAATCCATCAACATTTTGATTTTCTCCAGATGAAGCAACGATAGAAATGAAAAAACAAAATATAATATATTAAAAATAAATTTGAACAAAGACATATACAGAAGAAAGATAAAAGAAAAAATTCAGAAAAAATAGTGGATCCTACTACACATAGATTCGTATGTACTACATACCAAGCAACAACAAAGAAAAATTCTATCAAAAACGCATAAATATAATGCTCCACTAACAAAAAAAAATCCAGTTGCTCAAACTTACAAAACCATCGGATGTCAAAAACGTTACAAAAACAACAATGGAATTGTACAAAATACTAAATTTGCTACCTTTACAAAATTTTCATCTTAACTTCATAAGCTCGATCAGGGATAATATATTATTCTTCAACATATTCAATTATTTGATGCATTTATACATTATACATTTCAATAATCAGAAAAGAAAAGAAAGGAAGTCAATAATCAGTCTTCAATTATGAGATGGGTTTTTTTCACTCAGAGAGATAGAGGGGGAGGCTGACTGGCTGAGGGAGAGAAAATGAGAGATTAGGGTAAAAAAAGAGGGGTTTTATAGGTCACCTTGGGTTATGGTTTTTACTTTGTTTAGGGTCGTTGGATGAAAATGTCAAGGGTTGAGATTTGCTCTCACCTTGACTTTTCTTTTTTATTTTCAGGATAGAGTTAGAGATGATGAGATTGGAGAGTAAATGAAGGCAAGGGTTGAGATTTGCTCTTTCGCTAATGAAGGGCTGAGATCTGCTCATTCAAGGAGGATCCATGCCATTCAATTTTAGACCAATGAGTATTGAGTTAGACCAAGCACATGGATTGCTTACATTGCTATTTTGATCAATGGTTGTCATCTCTTCTTAATCAAACGAATGGCCTTTAATTTTCATATTAATTTCATTTGATCATTCTAATTTTCTATTACATAATTCTACTATTATTGCCTATTGGTCTTATTATTATTATTATTATTATTATTATTATTATTATTATTATTATTATTATTATTATGAACATATATATGTTGGCCATACTTCTTTTAAAAATCGAAACATTTATATAAACTTACAATTGATCATATAACTGTAGTAATCAATATATAATACTCATTGTTACTCTGATCGATTATATAAACAAAGTAAATTATTTCAATAAAGTAGTTTATGTTAAACGAAGTATTGTTATCTTGAATAAGCTTGTTGACTTATATTCATCTATTTCAATAACAACTTGTTTTAATTCAATTACATCTTATGAATTTCGAAGTTATAATATATGCTAAACGAAGTATTGTTATCTTTTGAATAAGTAGTTTATGTTAAACGAAGTATTGTTATCTTTAATTAGCTTATCAACTTATATTATTACTCATTGATCATCCGATAACAACTTGTTTCAATTCAATTAAATGCTTTTAGCTTCAAAAGCAATTGAACTTAAAGACGGTTAACTTAAATGAAGTATTGTTATCTTAAATAAGTTTGTTGACTTACATTCATACATTCATCTTTTTCAATAACAACTTGTTTCAATTCAATTACATATTTTGAATTTCGAAGTTAATATATCTTAATAACGATTATCTTGAATGGAGTATTGCATTTAAACAAGTTTATATACTTACATTGACACGTTGATCTCATTGAATAACATGATTCTTCATTTCAAAACAGAAGTGATTTTTCTCAAACACGATTAACTTAAATAGATTATTGTTATCTTCAATTAGTTTATCAACTTATATTATTACTCATTGATCATCCGATAACAACTAGTTTCAATTCAATTAAATGCTTTTAGTTTCAAAAGCAATTAAACTTAAAGACGGTTAACTTAAATGAAGTATTGTTATCTTAAATAAGCTTGTTGACTTACATTCATACATTCATCTTTTTCAATAACAACTTATTTCAATTCAATTACATCTTTTGAATTTCGAAGTTAATATATCTTAATAACGATTATCTTGAATAACAACATGCATGTTTAAGTTGAATTATATGTTTTTGTTTCGATAATTGCATTTCATATAAATATTGACACCTTGATCTCATTGAATAACATGATTCTTCATTGTTTTAAATCATAAGTGATTTTTCTCAAACACGATTAACTTAAATAGATTATTGTTATCTTCAATTAGCTTATTAACCTATATTAATACTCATGGATCTCATCCGATAACAACTTGTTTCAATTCAATTAAATGCTTTTAGTTTCAAAAGCAATTGAACTTAAATACGGTTAACTTAACTAGAGTATAGTTATCGTGAATTAGCTTGTCGACCTACATTGACACATTAATCTATTTCAATAGCAGCATGCATGTCTAAGTTCAATTAGATGTTTTTGTTTCGATAATTGCATTTCATATAAATATGATTAACTCAAGTGTTGTATTGTTATATTGAATTAGCTTATCGATTACCATGAACACATTCATTTAGTCCAACAAGTACTTTGAATAATACAAGTAGATTGTTCAAGTTTCGAATTAAATGCATTACACTCAAGAACGATTAGCAATGATTACCTACTTACATTGACTAATCTATACACTAATACTTCGTATTTGCTTGTGTTTGCATTAATATTTACTCGAAAGGCAATACATGGATCAATATACAATTCTATAATCAACATACAAAGAAGTAAGATTGTACATGCGAAAAAAGGAAGGTTAAATTGAAAATTTCAATACCAATCAAATATTAAATCTTTAATACAATAATTTCAATGTAAATGGGGCAATTTTCAGCATTGCTTTTGTAGACACAATGTAGACACGTCTCTTGATGGTATATCACTGGTTCCGACAAGAAAAACCGAAATGATAACAAGTCCAACTGAGGCCAAAGCACCCGGTACGACAAATCACTTGGTCCAAAACACGACATGAAGGCAAAAAGGATGTATATGGTATAACCGATATCGTGGTTACCCGAACTAGTGTGGTTTTATATACAAAACTGAAATCAACCAAAACCAAACTGAAAATAACGGTTCAACTGTTAGTAATAAGTCAATCCCAACTGTTTCAAACCAAAACTGTACGGGTCAAACCAAAAGGTAACTATAACTGAACTGAACTAGAAATTGAATGAACTGAATCGGATTGAAACTGAAACTGAAAAAATTTAAACTGAATCAATTTAGACGAAAAAAAAAAACTGAAATCAACTGAACTGAAGTCAACCAAACTGTTTGGTTTGAACCAGAACTGAACCGTTTAACTGAATTGACACCTCTAACCTCACCCAAAGAATTGCACATACGCCACTGCGCTCCTTCATCCACTTTACATCCATGTGCTACGATTGCCAAGTCATCTTATGGGCCCAACATTGTACGCCTGCACGAGGTCTTCCAGCCAAGCTCCCATCATATTAGACCGAACTAGACCTAGTTATTGGGCGGGTCGAGTCAGGGACGATGCGGGTCGATAGCAGATCGGGTTATGAAGGGTCACTTCATAAGGGGGTCTCTAGCGGCTCGGGTTAATGCGGGTCGCGGGTCGATAACTGGCCGATAATCGGCACGTCGATAACCGGGTAAGAAAAATAATGAGTGGAGAGAGACAAAAGTGAGTATAATTGAATAGGAATCCATACATGTAATTATTTTTACAATATCTAATTAATTTTTTAAAATGATTGGGTTTTTTTATCGGCCCTATAATGGTCCGGTCCAATAATGACCCTTTCCATTAAAGCCCGGTCCAATAAAAGTCCTATAAATTTGACCCTAACCCTTTAGCCATTGGGCTACCCTGTCAAATAACCAGGTCTAGACCGAACTGGTAATGGCTACAAGTGTCATGAACATGGATATTTTTATGGTAGCTTTCTAGAAAAAAAGGCTACCGTAATGATTTAATGTGAGTCACGCATTGCTCCACATTAGCAGTTGAATATACACAATAGATGATATTAAATATGGTATTTTTCTTATTTTTTGTATTTGTATTTTAGGACGTTTATGTTATACGAAAAAGTTATGTATAACTTTCAAAATTATATTTATTAAATTGGAATTATTTAATGTATTTGGTATTTCTGATTTAGGAATTTATACACAGTACTACACACGACATTATTCGGTTCCTTGAACTACAGTGAAAATAATAACAAAAAAAAATCTCAGAACAAAGAGAAAGAAGAAGAAGAAGGGGTGGGGGGTTTCGCGAGGGGGGGAGGCTACGCGGGGGGGAGAAGAGGGGATGACTGGACGCGAAGGGAGGGGAGAGGGGGCGAGGAGGCGCGACGCGAAGGGAAGGGAGAAGGGGGCCGAGGAGGCGCGGCGCGAAGGGAGGGAAGAGGGGGACAGGGCGGCACGACGCAAAGGGAGGGGGAGGGGAGAGAGAGGGGAGGGGGAGAGGAGATGGGGGTTGCGGGTGTGGAAAAGGGTGGGGCCTGGTAGGGTTGAGTAGGGTGGGCGGGCTACTGGCGTGGGCTACTGTCGGGGTGGGAGGATGCTGGGGTAGGGGCAAGCAGGGGTGTCATGGATCTCCATCTCAAATGTCAATGGCTCAGTGTTTTAATTTCCTGTTAAGTTGATTTGAAAATTCAAGAGGTTCTGTTGAAGCCTTGAAACCATGGATGAATAATTGATGTTTGAACATTAGAGCAGTGCCGACGTTTCTTCAAAGAATATTATAAGTTTCTGCGCTAATTTCTTAATTACAGTATTGCAAAGTGCCTGAACTGATGGCAACAAATGACAACTAACTTTCAATAATGGTGAATCATATGGACAAGTATGGAGAAAAGAGAGAGAGGGGGAAGGGAAATTAGCGCAGAAAATAAGTTCTTAATCACAAATACAAATACAGAAAATAAATTAAGAATTTAATAAATATAATTTTGGAAGTTGTCCATAACTGAGTGTAAACTGCCAAAAATACACAAAAGAAAAGGAAGATTTATCCATAAGTATATTAACCTCAATAAAGAATCTGGCGATGTGGAGGAATTTGTGGGTCATTATTCTTCCTTACGGTAGCTTTTTTGAAGAAAGTTTCACCGTAAAATTTTCACAAGAACGTGCTTTCCTCTCTACACAAGCGGGTGGCCATTAGCATGCTCTGTTAAAATTCGCAACTTTCCAATGAGCCTCCGGCAGGCACTCCACCTATAATGAAGCGAGAGCTACTATCATTGTGATAAAGTTCAAATACTTTCAGTGGATACTCGAACAATGAACACGGGGCACAAGTTATGAAATACATAAAACAACCAATTGCGACGCTTGATACCAATTAAGGCTTATGACACTAGTACATAATCAACGATTTGCGTCGGATGCCAGACCCCCATTTGCATCGGACAAGCATCCGACGCTAAAGGCCGCGATGCAAATTAAGGAGAGATGATCTGCATCGAATTAGGACTCGACGCAGATATCAAGCTATTTGGGTCGGACTTAAGCGATGTCCGACGCACATGACCCGTGAGCCCCAAAGACCACCAGGCACCATTTGCGTCGCATGTTGCACTATGTGCGATGCAAATATGGCATTTTTTATTAAAAAAAAATAAAATCTGCTTCGGACATTAGCATCATCCGACGCAAATCTGGCATTATTTATTAAAAAAAAAAATCATTTGTCACAAATCAGGCATGTTGCACGAATTAGTTTTACAGCATGGTCTACAAATTGTTCATAATACAAATTCGAATAAAAAAATACAGTAAAAAATTGGAACAATAATACAATTTTTATTGCAAAAAAATTCAAACCACCATCATCAGTTTACATCATGAGAGAAATAAATGAAAAACTAAAAGTTCATATATAAAAAGATCGAAATGCTTGGTCTGCAAATTTCTTCTCCTCCACCAAATCTGTAAATTCAACAAATTTGATTTTAATTGAGTTGAGAAACTGCAAATTCAACTTTTTTTATTTCAACAAAAAACATAAATAGGTGAATTTTTACATTTAAACATTTGCAAAAAACAAAGAAATTTTAGAATTAAAGATGAATTGAGAATTACCTAGAAAACCTCATTGATGGAAGAATTTCTCTAGAATTCCGGCAAAGCATTTCGGCGAAGAATTTCTGTTGAAACTGAAAAAATGGAGCCGGAGCAATCTCTCCCATTTGCGTGACACACATGGATAAGGCCCTAAACCCATTTGCGTCGGATGGGCTTATATATCCGACGCAAATCGTTGGATACAACTATTTGCATCGCATTTAACTTACCTTCAACGCAAATTGGCTTTCATGATTTGCGTCAAACATTGACTGCGGTCCGACGCACATGAATCTCGTACCCATTTGCTTTAGTTTTTTACATCGAATGTGTGATACATCCGACGCATATAAAGCATGATTTGCGTCGGACGCCGTGAATGTCCGACACAAATGATGCGCTCCTCCACTTCTGTGCCGATTTACCTGTTGTGCGACGCAATTGAGGAGACGCAAATCAACGTTTTTCTAATAATGTGAACTTCCAATTTTGATATAATCGATGTCCTACTCAACTATGTATTCACAAGTAATAATAAAGCGTAACATAGGCAATAAACAACAATAAAGTACACACAAGAAGATTTAATTAGGAAACTAGGATAAATGAACCAATGAACTAGGATTTTCAGTGATGTCTATGACATGGTAACTTATAAGGCTTTCAAGGTATTCATCAATATAACTTAATCATCACACAAACATGGTCTCTCTTGATCACACAAGATCTCCTTCACCAGAGCTCTAGCACATTTCGCCCTAACAATCACATATTCAGTTATTCACTTTTCACATCATACCTTTGTTATCCCCATCCCATGACCTATACTTATAGTTGATTATAGATCATAACATATTCTTATAAGGAAAATACAACAAGATCCCCAACCTAACAATAAACCTTGATATAAATAAAGTACGTGCCATTATATATATCCGTTGTTAAATAAAGTGTACTAGTATTAGGAAATTGATAATTCTTGACATACTTGAATACTTATCAAACTATTGAAGATCAATTAAGGAAAGTTCTCCTTTATTCTATCACTCAATTGCTTCATTCCATTAGGGAGTGAAAAGTGCTATAGTACTTCGAGAGTCTACTGTATTTCTTTGAGTAGATCCCTTTGCACCACTATCTTAACAAATGCTTGATGATTCCAATTCAGTCCTCCTCACTTTACAAATATTGATACCTTTTTTTAAATTTTATTCTATTGAAACGTTGATTTTAACTTCCACTGGAAGCTAATTTTATCTTTAAAAAAATCAATATATGTGAATTATATTTGGATAATATTTAAAATAGTAGTTGTCAAAATTTCCATTATCTTAACGTGTTGTTTTTATTTTAGTTTTAATAAAGATGAACTACATGTTAGAAGATAAATATAAGCATAACAAAAAATAACTAATGATTTACTAGGTTTATACTCGTGCGATGCACGGTTTAAACAAATAAATAAACTTAAAATCAATCAAATAATACATAAATCTATAACTGAAAAGTCATTAACATCATTATAATATCTCAAACACATAAATAAACTAATACTACATATAAAATTATATGATAGAATCTTTTCATATGTGAATTATGACTCAGTATATGCCTGCACATTTTATTTTTAAATTATGAAATACATAACGTGTAAAATTTATAGTAATAATTTTTATACCTATATATAGTTAATCAAACTTAATAGATAATTGATTTTGAAAAGAACCTAGGAAATCAGAAGAACTTTTTGAACTCTCTCTCCTCGCGGGTTTCTCCAGTGTTTTTCGCTGGTCGCCAAGGGCAGACCTCGAGATTCCAAGAACTCAAAAAGTGTGGCAAAAGGCAAAGGCAAGGCATCTGGACCTTCATCTTCGATTGCAAAGAAGACAAAATATGTTAGATGTGTGATCAAACAAGGGAACCGGATACACCACTCCAAGGCACGGAAACTACGCTTTCCTATTAGTTTAATTTCGCCCCTCTAGGATCACCAGGTTAACACGAAATAACTAATGAGATACAATGGAGAGAAACAATTCACAAGATGATCTTCTATGTGAATCAACAAGAACTTTGAGTTTGTAATTTGTGAAGAACACTAGAGAGAAAGTAGCAAGTTTTCTCTCAAGCAAAGCAAGAAGATTAGAATCTCAAAAACTGATTTTTCTCTCTATCTCTCATATGAATGACAAGGGTCATATAACATATTCCCTCTTGATTAGAGCTGTTACATCATTGATCTCCATTTAATCCCCTGATTAAGAATACTTAATCATCATTAAACGGAACACGTATGCAATACAACGGTTATAAACCGTCCACGCAAAATTTCACGCCCAAGTCAGTATACACGTCGCGACCCGCGATACAGATCGCGAATCGCGAAAGGGCGCTGGTCGCGACCCGCGATAGGTGTCGCGACCCGCGACGGCCTCCTGGTCGCGATCCGCAACGAATGTCGTGACCCGCGACCAGCCCACTGACTTGCTTGATTCATTCACGTGATTTTGCACATTCTAATCTTAGCATACTAGACCTCCTCCTCTTCTAGTATATAATCATATGAGCTTATAAAACCCATTACCCTATAAATGTTCCAACAATCCTCCTCCCTTTTATAGGGTCATGTTGAAAAGTTTTCAACTTGCTATAAATCACAAACAAAACATGCTCATGCATCATGGAAATATCTTACGATTGAATCTCCACTTAGTAAAAGTAACTTTACAACAATTTCGATCATAATGATAGACAAAGCTTTGAATCATATAACCACTACAAATCATTGAAGATACTAATACACATAAGCATAAACTTAGTTCTTAACCTCCGACACCTATGACGCCTTGGTGTCCATATCCATTCATAAGCATTCCAAGTCAAGCCTTAGACTTGGTGAAGCGGCCAAACCTCTAGCTTATATAGGTAAATCTTTACGCACATGCTCCTACAATTGAGCACTTATCAAAGACTTATTAAGAAACTTAATTCAACCTCTTTTCATTGTAGTAACAAGCACTAACCTCGGGATGTAAATAACACAAGTGCTTCCGACCTTTAAGAAAAGTACTATCCTCATTGAATTTGAGATCTAACGTTGTATTAGACATCAAATTGAGTTTTCCTTAGCTAAAGGTTGATCAATAGGCTTAAGACCCATCTCTTTGTTCATTTTGTTCACTAGTTCCCTTGACAATGGTTTAGTAAACGTATCCGCCAAGTTCAAACTAGACCGAACAAAATTAATAGTTATACAACTATTCCTTATCATTTCACGCACATAGCTATGTCTAACTCCAATGTGCCTTGACTTGCCATTGTAGACTTCACTATAAGCTTTAGCTATGGTTGATGCACTATCACAATGAATAGCAAGAGGTGACATAGGTTTGATCCACATGTCAACCTCACTCAACACATTCCTTAGCCATTCCGCTTCTTGGCAACAAGATGCCAATGCAATGAATTCCGATGCCATAGTTGAATCCGTTATACATGTTTGCTTCTTGGATGCCCATGAAATAGCACCTCCTCCAAGAAGAAACACCCATCCACTTGTGGATGAATAATCTTCCTTATTGGAAATCCAACTAGCATCCGAGTAACCTTCTAGAATAGAAGGTTCTCCTTTGTAAGTTATGACATAATCCAAGGTTTTATTCAAATACCTTAGCACTCTTCTCAATGCTTGCCAATGCAACATACTAGGTTTACTAGTATACCTACTGAGTTTACCAATAGCAAAAGCTATATCCGACCGAGTGCTAGTCATAGCATACATTATGCTTCCAATTAAGCTTGCATACTCCAATTGTGAAATAGGAGTACCACTACTCGGAACCAAGTGAACACTAGGATCCATCGGAGTAGCAAAATGAGTCGAGTTCGATTCATTAAACCTCTTAATCACTTTCTCAATGTAATGAGATTGTGATAAAGAAATTGTCCCTTTACCTCTCATTATTCTAATACCTAGAATAACATCCGCTTCACCCAAATCTTTCATGGAGAAGCTAGAAGAGAGAAAGACTTTGGTTTTTTTCACTTGTTCCAAATCAGTCCCAAAGATAAGCATATCATCAACATATAAGCAAATTATAACTCTATTACCGTTATTATCAAATTTATTATATACACACTTATCGGACTGATTTATTTTGAACCCACTAGACAAAATGACCTCATCAAATTTTTGACGCCATTGCTTAGGTGCTTGTTTAAGACCATACAAAGATCGAACTAATTTGCAAACCTTAGTCTCTTGACCTTTGACTACAAAACCTTCAGGTTGATTCATGTACACTTCCTCCTCCAATTCACCATTAAGGAAGGCAGTTTTGACATCCATTTGGTGAATTACTAGACCATGAATCGCAGTCAATGCTATCAAAAGTCTAATGGTAGCTATTCTAGCAACCGGAGCATAAGTGTCAAAATAATCGATACCATATCTTTGCCTAAAACCTTGGACCACTAACCGGGCCTTATGTTTTAGTATGGTTCCATCGATCTTCCTTTTCCTTACGAAAATCCACTTACAACCTAAAGGTTTGCATCCGGGAGGTAAATTAGCTAAAATCCAAGTATGATTTCCCATTATTGAATCCATTTCATCATTCACTGCCTCTTTCCAGAAAGCAGAATCATGAGACTTCATAGCCTCATCAAAGGTCCTAGGATCCTCGTCCATATTATAACAATATGAAATTTGAGTCACAATAGACTCCCTTGACCCTTCAACTAAATATAGTTGAAAATCCGGTCCAAAATATTTCTCTTTTCTAATTCTTTTACTTTTCCTAATTTTCGATGTTGTAGTATCATGATCATTGTTAATGTCATCCACAACATTGGAACTAGTACTAGGTATCATGTCCTTTGGTCTTGGAATCGATGAGAATCGAGTCTCATCAAATATTGCATCCCTTGACTCTATCACAGTATGGATAGAGACAAAATCATTTGGCTCAATGACATAAAACCTATAGGCTTTGCTATGTACCGCATAGCCTATAAAAATGCAATCAATTCCTTTTTCACCTAAAGTTTTCCTTTTAGGTTCCGTCAATTTGACAATTGCCCTACAACCCCATACCTTAAGGTAATTGAGATTAGGCTTTTTGTTACACCAAAGTTCATAAGGGGTAGTCTTATTCCTCTTATTATGAACTCGATTTAATATATAACATGCAGTTAAAATTGCATCACC
This sequence comes from Beta corolliflora, assembly GCA_947648045.1. NCBI lineage: Eukaryota > Viridiplantae > Streptophyta > Magnoliopsida > Caryophyllales > Amaranthaceae > Beta > Beta corolliflora. The sequence continues at coordinate 511,307 of CANSZD010000711.1, forward strand.
CCAAAAACCGTCATTTAGACCCGAATTAGAAAGCATGGTGTTAACCATTTCTTTTAGAACCCTATTTTTCCTTTCCGCTATACCATTACTTTGAGGTGAGTATGGGGCGGTTGTTTCATGAATTACACCAATGGAACTAAAATAGCTAGGATTATAGTATTCACCACCCCTATCCGTCCGAAGTCTTTTAACTTTTTCATTAAGTTGAAGTTCCACTTCGGTCTTAAAAATCTTAAACTTTTCTAGTGCTTCATCTTTAGTAAATAATAAATATATGTAACAAAATCTTGAAAAATCATCAATAAAAGTCACAATATATTTTTTATTTCCTAAAGAAGGTGAACTATGAAAGTCACACAAGTCACTATGCACCAATTCAAGCAATACCGTTTGTCTAGTCACACTAGGATAAGGATTCTTTGTAATCTTATTTAGCATGCATGTCTTACACTTCTCTAACTTTAAATCGAAAGAAGGTATTAAACCTAGCTTAGACATATCATATAATCTACGATAGTTTACATGACATAAACGATTGTGCCATAGAGAAGAAACATCAAGCATGTAAATAGAACTAGTATCAATTGCATTATTAATACTAAATTTAAACATCCCATTACAATAAAATCCTTGTCCAACAAAAATACCACCCTTGGAAACAATAAACTTATCCGATTCAAATACAACTTTAAAACCAAATTTATTCAAAAGACCCCCGACACAAGATTCTTCCTAACTTCCGGTACATAAACAACATCCCGGAGAGTTAAAGTCTTTCCCGAGGTTAACAACAATTCTACTTGGCCTATGCCCTTGGCTTTTACCGTAGAATCATTCCCCATATACAAGATTGGACCATCATCCAATTCTTCCAAAGACTTGAAGAAGTGCTTATTATTGCACACATGTCTAGAGGCCCCCGAATCTATCCACCAAGAATCATCAACCTGCACAAACATAATTTCAGAAATCATAGCCACAAAATTCATTTCTTCAATTACATTTTCATGTGCAACTTTACCTTGGTTTTAAACAACACTAGGTTGTCCATTCTTTGTCTTCTTCTTCTTAGAAGGACAATCCCTCTTGAGATGAGGTCCATTGCCTACCCAACAAGTGAGGGTCTTCCTCTTCTTGTTTGCAAAGTTGGTTTTAGAGTTGTTATTGTTGGATTTCTTGGTCCCACTAGACCCACCAACCTCTACCATATTCACGGTAGACTTAGGAATACTAGGAGTAGTATCCTTAACCCCATCTTGAGCCCGGATACCCTCTTCAATACGAAGATGAGTTCCTAATTGCTCCATGGACATACCTTCCTTCCTATGCTTCAAGGAATGTTTAGTTTCTTTCCAAGAATGTGGTAATTTATCAATGATTGAGGCAACCGTAATAGCCTCATCCATCACCATACCATGTGATCTTATTTGGTTCAAAATATGATGAACTTCATGAAATTGCTCTATAATAGGCCTATCATTAGTCATTTTAAATGAATTAAAATTACTAACAAGAAATTTCTTACTTGAAGCATCTTCCGAAATATACTTGGCCTCAAGAGCATCCCATAGTTCCTTTGCACTCTCCACATTTTGGTAAAGATCGAACAAAGGGTCGGTAAGAGAGTTGAGGATGTGACCCCTGCAAATGTAGTCATCATTCTCCCACTTTGTTCTCTTCCTTGTAGTCTCCACGGACTCTTCCTCTCCATCTTTCGGGAATGGTGGCATGGGTGTTGAAAGAACATACACCACATTCAAAGTTGTCAACAAGAAGTGCATCTTCTTTTGCCATCTTCGATAACCCACCCCCTCAAACTTGTCCAACTTTTGGAAGTTCATAGTCATGTCCTTGAGTGATTGAGCCATATCCGAAAAGAAGGAGATTAAACTAATAGATTGTTAGATGTGTGATCAAACAAGGGAACCAGATACACCACTCCAAGGCACGGAAACTACGCTTTCCTATTAGTTTAATTTCGCCCCTCTAGGATCACCGGGTTAACACGAAATAACTAATGAGATACAATGGAGAGAAACAATTCACAAGATGATCTTCTATGTGAATCAACAAGAACTTTGAGTTTGTAATTTGTGAAGAACACTAGAGAGAAAGTAGCAAGTTTTCTCTCAAGCAAAGCAAGAAGATTAGAATCTCAAAACCTGATTTTTCTCTCTATCTCTCATATGAATGACAAGGGTCATATAACATATTCCCTCTTGATTAGAGTTGTTACAGCATTGATCTCCCTTTAATCCCCTGATTAAGAATACTTAATCATCATTAAACGGAACACGTATGCAATACAACGGTTATAAACCATCCACGCAAAATTTCACGCCCAAGTCAGTATACACGTCGCGACCCGTGATACAGATCGCGAGTCGCGAAAGGGCGCTGGTCGCGACCCGCGACGGTCTCCTGGTCGCGACCCGCGACGAATGTCGCGACCTGCGACCAGCCTACTGACTTGCTTGATTCATTCACGTGATTTTGCGCATTCTAATCTTAGCATACTAGACCTCCTCCTCTTCTAGTATATAATCATATGAGCTTATAAAACCCATTACCCTATAAATGTTCCAACAAAATCCATTGATGAAGTCATGGGTATTGGGGCATTACAGATTCTGGACTCGCGTTCAAGTGAGGAGGAAGGTGAGATTCTCTCTCCACGCTCTTCTTTAATTGATCTGAAACAACAATCTGCTGATAAACACACGTTTTCACAATGGTTGACTGTAATCAATAGTGGGTCTAAAGAACCTAAACAAGTTTCTTGGGCAACTGAAGTTGAGGGAATTAATAAGCGGGTTGAAATTGATGATAATAATGTTGAAATGGAACAAGAAATCCCTAATTGTAACACAATTAATGCTGATGCTCATCTTCCTGCAATTGATTTGGAAGATATTCAAGATGAGATTTGGTTTTGGGAATCATCTGTTGTGTGTTACATTTTGGGTGCAAATCCACCATTGTCGGTGTTTGAAGGTTTTATTAAACGAATCTGGGGTAAATTGGGGGTGGATAAAATTGCTTCAATTGGTAGGGGGATGTTTATTGTTAGATGCTTGAATTTGGCGAGTAAGGATAAGGTGTTGAATGGTGGGTTCCAGTTCTTTGATGGGAAGCCATTGATTGTGAGGGCTTGAAAGGAAGATATGGAGTTGAATGAAAAAGCAGTGAAAAATTTACCAATCTCGGTCGAATTACATAGGCTTGATCTGAAGTATTGGGGAGATAAAAGCTTGTCCAAGATTGTGAGTCGCATTGGGAAGTTTATTAAGGTGGATCACGCCACCTTGAATAGGGACAGATTGCAATACGCAAAAGTGATGATTGAAGTGGAAATTGATCAATACTTCCCTGAGGTGGATAAGTTTAGGAATGAGAAGAATGTCATAGTTGAACAGAAAGTAGTGTATGGGTGGAAGCCTATTCTATGCAGTTCTTGTAAAGGGTATGGTCATCAACATGGTGAGTGTGTTAAGAAGGGGAAACAGAAGAAGGCTTGGGTGGTTAAGCAACCTGCCAGAGCAGAGCCTAGGGCAACTGCTGTGATAGTGCAGACTGTTGGGCATACTGAGGTGCATACAGCTGGTCCTAGTCAAGTTCCAACAAGGGTTGCTTCTCCTAAGAGGGCTGAAGTTTCAGTAACCCCACTGAAAAACAAGTTTGATATTTTAAGCGCAGAAGAGTTATTTTATGCAGTTGAAGATGTCACTAGTACTGGTGGTGAGAACACACACATGGTGGATGAAGGGCAGGGGTTGAAGGCCCCTGAAGAGCATGGATAATATACTTGTGTGGAATGTCCGGGGGCTGAACAGGGTGGCTAAGCAAAATGAGGTAAGGAAGTTCATTTCTGCTCATAATGTTAAGTTGTTCAGCTTACTGGAAACAAAGGTAAAGATACCCAGAATGGGTATGCTTTATCATCATCTTTGTGATGGCTGGTGTTTCACAACTAATAGTTGTGTTGTGGATAAAGGTAGAATAATAGTTGGATGGAGACCTGAGGCTTTTGATGTTGATATAATACTGGTTACTGCTCAATTAATTCATTGCAAAATTGTGCCAGTTGGACCTAACCCAGGTTTTACTGCTCTTTTGTTTATGGATTTAATGGCAGAAGGGAGAGAATGGTGTTATGGGATGACTTAGTTAAAGTGAGAACTGATGAGGCTTGGGTGGTTATGGGAGACTTTAATTCTGTTCTCAATCTTGATGAGAGAATTGGCTCTCAGGTGAGAATTCATGAAGTGCAACCATTTAGAGATTGTGTGGATACTTGTAAATTGACTGATATAAAGTATTCAGGGAGGTTTTATACTTGGACTAATAAATAAGAAGGGCATGAGAGAGTGTGTTCGAAGATAGATAGAGTTTTAGCTACTGAAAAATGGCTAGATTCCTATGAAAATGTTGAAGTGTCATTTCTACCTGAGGGGGATTATGACCACAGTCCCAGTTTGTTATGTGTGTACCCTGATAATAATGGTACTAGGAAGCCCTTCAGATTTTTTAACATGTGGGTGCAATCTCCCATGTTCATGTCTGCTGTGAATGAAGCTTGGAGGAAGCCTGTAAGTGGATGTATCATGTACCAAGTTGTGCAGAAGCTTAGAAGTTTGAAAGATGATCTAAAAGGGATAAACAAAGAAGGTTTTTCAGATGTTCATGTTCTGGCAACCAAAGCTTATCAAAAGCTTCTTCAGGTGCAGGACCTTGTTCATAATCAACCTAATAATCCTGATTACAGTCATGAGGAGAAAATAGCTGATGAGGAGTATAGGAAAGCACAGGCTGTATATATGAGCTTTCTTAGGCAAAAATCTAAAGCTTTGTGGATTGACAAAGGTGATGACAACACTAGGTTGTTTCACCAGAGTATTAAAGCTCGAAGAAATGTCAATAAAGTCCATGCCATTCAAAATGGTCAGGGACAATGGGTGAATGATGATGGAAGTGTTAAAGAGGCTTTTGTGAGTTTTTATAAGGAGTTATGGGGGAAAAAGCTGGAAAATAGGTGTGCTGTTAAAGAGGTTATTATTACAGAAGGGTGTCAGCTCACAGAGGATCAACAAGGGTATCTGGATTGCAGATTTACAGTTGATGATGTGAAAAGGGCTCTTATGTCAATCCCAAATGACAAAGCACCTGGGATTGATGGATATAACAGCTACTTCTTCAAGCAGACACGGGAAATTGTGGGATCTGATGTAGCTTCTGCTGTGTTAGATTTTTTCAGGACTGGAAAATTGCTCAAGTCAGTGAATGTGACCTCTATTACTTTAATTCCTAAAGTAAAGAGTCATTCCCATGTTAGTGATTACAGACCAATCTCGTGTTGTTCTGTCATCTATAAATGTATCACCAAGCTATTGTGTGATAAGCTTAGAATGGTGTTACCTCATTTAGTGTCTGCAACTCATGGAGCTTTTGTTTCTAGTAGAAGCATCTTGCATAATATCTTATTATGTCAGGACATAGTAAATATGTACAAAGGGAATCAGAAGCAAAAATGCTGCATGATGAAGGTATATCTACAAAAAGCATATGATACAGTCTGTTGGGAGTTCCTGGAACATATGATGAAAGCATTGCAATTCCCTGCTAGATTCATATAGCTGGTGATGACCTGTGTAATCAACCCTACATTTACTCTTATGCTCAATGGATCTGCAACTGGGTTTTTCAACTCCAAAAGAGGACTTAGGCAGGGGGATCCAATGTCCCCACTGCTCTTTGTTCTTTGTATGGAGTATTTTACTCGTGTAATGTCCTACATTGGGAAGATGGATCAATTTAATTTCCATCCAAGGTGCAAGACTCTTCAATTGAATCACCTTTGTTTCGCAGATGATATCATATTATTCTGTAAGGGTGATTTCCAATCAGCTATGTTGATGCTCCAGGGTTTGAAATTCTTTACTGAGTCTACTGGTTTAGTTTCTAGTCCACAGAAGTCAGTAATTTTGGGTTGTGGTATGGACAACCATGAGTTGCAGAGAATTGTTGCTTGCTCTGGTTTTAAGCAAGGTAACCTTCCTTTTTGCTATTTGGGTGTGCCAATTTGTACAAAAAAATTATCTGCAGCAGATTGTGAACAGCTACTTGAGAAAATGTTGTGTACAATTAGATGTTGGAGCACCAGGAATATGTCATTTACTGGAAGGAGACTATTAGTGAATTCTGTGCTGCTTAGCATAAGTGTTTATTGGTCTCAAATCTTCTTAATCCCTAAGAAGATTATAAACCAAATAAATGCTATTTGTAGATCCTTCTTATGGTCAGGCTCTTGCCATTCCACGAAGCCTGGTTATATTTGTTGGACTGTGGTTTGCACACCTAAGGCTAATGGTGGGCTTGGATTCAGGTCATTGAGTCATTGGAACACAACTATGGTGGATAAAATAGCTTGGAGTATAGCTTTGAAAGAAGACAACTTATGGGTCAAGTGGATCCATGCCATGTACATTAAGGAGCAGCCATGGAGTAGCTTTGCTGCCCCAAACTCAGCTAGTTGGGCTGTTAAATACATTTGTAGGGTGAAACATGAAATCATCAATGTTTGTGGTGAAGCATGGATGGGGATGGCTAGATATAGCACTGCCGACATGTATAAGCAATTGCAAGCAACCTAGCAGAGAGAGTGTATTGGTGGAAAGACATATGGGACCATCATAATGTGCCTAAGCCTTTGTTTCATTGGGTGGCTTGCTATGCACGTAAGATTACGAGACTAGAGATAGGCCGTATACTTTAAATATTTATGCATATGATGTGTGTCTGTTATGTGGGACTGCCAAAGAAGATCATGGGCATCTTTTCTTTGGATGTAGCTTCAGTAGACAGTGTCTCAGGGAAGTGAAAGCTTGGCTGGGTATTAACTCCACTTCAAATAATATGGAACAATTCTTGGGATTGGATCAAAAGAAGATACAAAGGAAGCAAAAGCAGAAGCGATTATTAGAGCAAGTATTCTTGCTACTTGTCTATTTCATATGGCAAGAAAGGAACAATGCACTATGGAACTTGCATATACACAATGTGAGTAAACCGTAAATGACATTAAATATCTTCGTAAAACAACGAGTTGGAAGTAGGTTACCTAGAAGGATGAGTGATGTTGATAGAAATTGGTGGATGAACCTGTAAGGGTTCTGTTTTGTAATATGGTGAAGTTGTATAGGGGCTTGTCCTCTTTGGGACTTAGGATGTATAGTTGATTGAGCTTCAATATATTCTTCGGTTTTTTCACCAAATACCCCTGACATATAAATTTATTCACCAAATACCCCCACTTTTTTCAAAATTCACCAAATACCCCCGACCTTTAAAAAAAATTCACCGGATACCCCGACATTTTAAAAAATACCAAAAATGCCCTTTTTGGCTAACGAGACGTTAGTAATCCGTTAATTAATTAACTAATTAACCTAAAAAACCCTAATTAGACCCTAATTAAACCCTAAAAACCCTAAAACTCTAACTAACCCTAAAACCCTAACTAACCCTAAACCCACCCCCAAGCCCACCACCCTCCCACCCCACCCCCTGACCCACCACCCCTACCCCTCACAACCCCAACCCCACCAGCCCCCTCCCCCGCGCCTCCCCTCCCCCACCCCCGACATCCCCGCAGCCTCCCACCCCCGTCGAATCCTAACCCCACCCCCCCACCCCCCACAACTCCAACCTCACCAGCCCCCCTTCCCCTCCCCCGCCGTCGCGCCTCCCCTCCCCCCCCCCGACATCCCGCAGCTCCCCCACCCCCGTCGAATCCTAACCCCACCCCCCCACCCCCCCCCGCCTCCTAAACAACCCACGCCGCGAGACCCACTCCCCATTCCGCCCCACCAAAATAGCCCCCCTTCCCGGCCCCCCCCCCGGCCCGCCGCGAGACCTTCCGGGTTGTTCCACTTCCACGAAAAACACCCCAACCCCTTCGATTTCCGCGAAAAAAGCCGGTGCATCCGAAATCTCGGATTTGCCTAAGATTGCTCGAGGGGTGGTGATGGATGCGAAATTCGCGGGGGTAGGGGGGGAAGGGTGGGGGCTGCGTGGTTTGTTTAGGGGGGTGGGGTTAGGATTCGACGGGGGTGGGGAGGGTGGGGGAATTTGACAAGGGTGGGGAGCCTAGAGTAGGTCGACGGGGGTGGGGCGTGCGGATGTCGGGGGTGGGGGAGGGAGCGCGGCGCGGGGAAGAGGAGGAGGGGGGGGTCAGTGGGGTTGGAGTTGTGGGGGGGGTGGTGGGTGGGGGTGGGTTTAGGTTAGTTAGGGTTTTGGGGTTAGTTAGAGTTTTAGGGTTTAATTAGGGTTTAATTAGGGTTTTTAGGTTAATTAGTTAATTAATTAACGGATTACTAACGCCTGTTAGCCAAAAAGGGCATTTTTGGTATTTTTTAAAATGTCAGGGGTATCTGGTGAATTTTTTAAAGGTCGGGGGTATTTGGTGAATTTTAAAAAAGTGGGGGTATTTGGTGAATAAATTTATTTGTCAGGGGTATTTGGTGAAAAAACCGTATATTCTTTCTTACTTACCAAAAAAAAAACTTAATAGATAAAGATATATAACCTAATTGCCATATATCTTCAAATAACTCAATCACCTCAAAAAAATAATGTTTTAAAAATAAATAAACAATAAAAATCTTAATTTCTTTTTGTTATCTTTCTTTTTTTCAAAAGATAATTATATATTGAATATTCTACATAGCGCTTGAGTTTTTTCATTAATTTATAATCACTGATATGATCATTCGTCAAGTTAATAATTTCTGATGATGATAAGATAATCAAAGTAAAGAACAATATTAATCTTTGATAATAAAATCTAAATTTTTATGTAGCATCTACATTACATTTTGTTGGAATATTACTAGATTTGTTAAGTAAAGACGTAGGCAGTTTGCGTGTACTTGGCAAGTGCATAGAGAGTATGGACTTTAAACTGGCATGGATTATACAGTTTTTTTTCAAAATTTGAAAATGATCTTTTTAGAATGTTAACTTTTTTTTAGTACCCTTTACTCCAGTCGGTAAAATCCAGTACGCGACAACCAACTTTTTCTAATAGTTTAGATCATGGGTCTGGTTATGAACTACCCACCAAACAAGATATCCGGTTTTGAACACCTCTATGTAATCGTAAGATTAGTAAATGAATATGGGTCTCATTTTAAAGTATTGGGAAATTCACAATGGTGACCTCGAACTTTTCGAGTTTCCCATTGGTGACCCTCAGTTTTTTTTTTATTCCCATTGGTAACTCTTAATTATTGTTTTTGTTTCAGATGTAACCTTATAAAGCAAAAAACCATTAATTCCATTAACTTTCCATTAGAACTAATGTCTTGGCTCACAAACCAATGTGCTTCCGATCATTTATTGGTCAATTTTGACGTCAAATCTGACTCTTAAGGGTTACAATGACACTCAATTCCTTAGCCGATCAATTTTTATGTAGGAAAACCAATTTAGACTTTAAATTTGATCCTTAATGGCTAAAATGAGCCCCAAACCTTTAACCGAGCTATATTTACGGCATGCATACCTAGACAATTTGCAAGCACGTAAACCCATACATTTGTTCTAATGAAAAGTTAACAAAAATAATGGTTTTTTACTCTATAAGGCCATATTTGGGAATAACACAATAATTGAGGGTTACCAGTGGGAATAAAAAAAATTAGGGTCACCGATGTGAAACTCGAAAAGTTTGAGGTCACCATTGGGAATTTCCCTAAAGTATTTCACCCTCTATGTAATAGTAACATAAGTATATCAATATGGTTTCCCTTCCTTTGAGAAATAAAATGTATTTCACCCTTGGGACATCCATTTTCCATCATTTTAGAACTATTTTCCACCCTTTACGAAACAAGCAATGAAAACGGAAACAAATGAGTTTTTCCCATTAAAGAAACTATATTAATATTTCGAGTTGGGGTGAAAGTTCGGTGTACGGTTTGGATATACACATATTGTCCAATCTAAACCGAACAAAATTTGATTTCAATTTTCAAATCCAAATCAATACCAATCAGAGTTTGAGTCCAAACCAATCCAATCCGGATTTTCAGGCACTAGATTGGATCGAATCAGAAATATCAAAAAATTTAAACTCTCCTATATATCAAACTTTTTTTCTTTGCTATTTTAGATTAGAGCTTGTAAACAGGTTGGGTCGAATCAAATTCTTGTCGGTTCACCGGTTTACGGGTTCAACCGCACCTTCTCAACCCTAACCCAACACCTTTATTGACATGTTTATCAAGCCCGCACATAGGCATAAACTAAGAAAATGACCTCATATATATCCTAATCTACTAGCTTCTTATTTACTAATATCTTAAAAAAATAAACTAAATCGAACAACTAAAGACTAAATCTTCAATATGACTTGCTTGTGTGGACCCGGTTCACGTTAATATTAGTGTGCACCAAGCTAAAAGCACGTATCATTTCTGAACAATCCACTATATCATTCATAAACCCACTATATCATGCAGAAACTCACTATATCATTCAGAAACATACTATATCATGCAGAAACTACGTCATTTTTAAACAATCCACTATATCATTCATAAACCCATTATATTATAAAGAAACTCACTATATCATTCATAAATATACAATATAATGTAGAAACTACATCATTTCTGAACAATTAATTATATCATTCAGACACTCAATATATAATGCGAAAACTCACTATGTCATTCAGACACTTACTATATCATGCAGAAACTATATCTTTTCGATATGTTAAAGCAGTCACAACGTACATCTTCCTGCATGTTAAAACATTAAAATTAAATCCTCCACTATATGTACTCGTTAATAAAATATACAATATTGTACTACCTCCGTTCTTTTTTAATCTACACACTTTCCTTTTTGGGTCGTTCCTTTTTAATAGTTACTCTGTTACTTTATCTATAAAAGGTAAATGTCCAATCATTATTTCCCACTTTTAACCCCCATGTGGTCACTCACCAAATAAATTAACCCACTTAAAACCCCCCACCTGTCCCATTTTTCTCTCTCTCCTCTATTTTTTTTATTTACTTTTTGTACTTCTTACTCCCCACTTTTCATAATTCTTCTCATCTCTCTCCTACTTTTACATTTTTGCCTTGGTTCTAATGAAAAGCAAAGTGTGTAGATTATTTAGGAACTGAGGTAGTATATAAGTTCATTATATCTCTATAAATCTCACTATATGATTAATATCAATTACCAACCCGGTGCATATCAATTAGTGTGCACCGGGTCCATTTAAGTTTGTTTGCTAAATCTTATTTCATCCGTTTCTTTTTACTTGCAACGGTTTGACTTTTACACTATTCACCAACTCCAATTAGTTTATCTTTGGTGATTTATAGTTAAGGAAAAACATATTCTTGTGGGATCTTGTTAGATGCGTCTCAATGTATAATTTTCGAAAATCTACTTTTCATAATTTTTGATAATCGGTAAATAAAGATATTAATGATTGAAGTTATTCATTGGCAAGCGTGAAAGTCAAACGGTTGCAAGTAAAAAGAACAGAGGAAGTATATAGTTAAGAAAAAAATTGGAACTATTTCTATCCAAACTAATGATAGTAAAAGTAGCACAGTAGTTAAACGAGTTAACGTGTCCTGTTCGGGTTAATGTTTAATCCTAACCCAACCCGTTTAGTAAAGGGGTCATGCGGGTCAACTCGCTTATTGTAACGGGTTCAAAACCTTGATCCAATCCCACAAATTTCATACCGGAGCGGTCGTATCAATTTTTACCACCTCTATTTTAGATATATGTACTTTATAAGGGAATAATTTTCCTTGTGTAATGGGTAATTAACAGTTTTGTTGTTCGAAAAATAATCTAATTGTACAAATCACGCACTACCAGTTACACACATGAATTGAATACAATATACTACCCCCTCCGTCCCTGAAAGATCTGAACACTTGTTGGGACACGTAGTTTAAGGTGATAAGTTGTAGTGTGGTTATCAAATGTTATTTTATTTAAAAAGTAGATGTGATAGGAGATGGTGTAATATGTTTTATTAGAGGAGAGAGAAAGTTGGGTAACTTTTTATTGATAAAAGGTAGAGTGTGGGCCCAAGATTTGTAAAAGAAATAATATATTAATAGTGGGACCATGCCAAAAATGAAAGTGTTCAAACTAATTTAGGACAAACATAAAAGGAAAGTGTTCAAACTAATGGAGTAAATGAACACTCAAAATTAAAAATCGAATGTTATTGAAAAAAGTTTCTTTAAATTTGATTTAACATTTTATATTAAAAACCATTGTTCTTGTTAACAAATTTTTTTTTAACTTTGTGTAAATGACGCTTATATAGGGTAGATCAAGGTAAATCATGGTAAGAGTGAAGGGAGATAGGTAAAAAGACAGCAAGCTGACAAGAGCAGTGAATTTTTAGAAATGTGGAGCAGTCGTCTCCTTATGAGCTGACTTTTCCTGGTAACCTTAATATTAATCATAATCTAATGATGCTTTGCTTTTCTAACCCCTTTGTTTAGTATTTCATCTTTGGATTTTTCTTCTTGTACGTTGGTGGCTTTAGAATATTCTTCCCCTCTCGAACACCTCCTCAAGCATCAACTTTCGAGGTCTACATGTGAGATTTTTGATTCCTCTCATCTTTTTTTTTTTATATTATGATCTCTTTTCAATAATTAATGAATTACTCCCTCCGTCTTTTATTAGTTTACCTATTTTGACTTATAACACTATTCATCTTTATTACTTTGACCATCATTTGTGCTATATATGTAATGAAAAATATAATCATGTGGGATATCGTTTGATTCGTCTCAATATGTAGTTTCGGAATATCAAATTTTTATAATTTTTACAAATACATACTTAGAGATATTATTACTCAAAGTTTTACATCGATAAATGTGAAAAATCAAAACGGGTAAACTAATAAAGGACTGGAGGAAGAATACCATAGGTTAAAACTACAAAATCATATATTATTCATAGGTTAAAAATAAGGCCAAGATAACAGATCTTGTGCAAAGTTACGAACCATGGAAAATTTTGAATGGAAGGATTTGGGGAAAAGCAACCTGTTGTCACCAAGGGTATGTTTGTTTCCCTTGCTTGTCTTTTACCTTGAAGACTACTTGCTTATGTATTTTCGATCGTTTGTGCATGCAATTCGAACATGGCCTTATATAATTGCATAGGCTAACAAATTTCAAGACTTGGATGTCCTCAATTTTAATTAGTAATCTTCAAAATTTTACTTTTTCAAAATTCAATATATATATTTCTTTATGGCATGAGATCTTGATAGACGTCTTTTTCTGTAATTTGATCTCGATTGGGGAATTTTTTTTTTCTATATTGAATCTAAAAGGCTAATTATTAGCAATTAGAACATCTATTTCTCGTTGATTGGTCCACATCCAGTAACTACTTATGAATAGTTAGTCACTTCTAGTTCTAGTCATGTAATTTTACGCTATAGATTATTTTATATTCGCTATGTTTGGGAAACCATTTTAGGTACCTTAATTGATAAGGTCTTAAATATTTTAAGTCTTAAAAAGAATTAGTAGTATTTGGAAAGCACCTAAAATAAAATTATAGATGGTTTAGAAGATTGAAATTGATAAGTTAAAGTTTTTAACTTTTCAAAATCAAATGACTGGAGTTTTGGAAAACCTTTCTAAATGTTTGATAACAATTAATTTTGCCAAAATAATTTATCAATTTAATGAACTAATTTTGTCAAACACTTAACCTAATTAGCTGTCTTATCAGTTTAAGCTAAATTATCAGTTTCAACTAGTATTGTCAAATAGACCCAATACATACAATAAGTATTTACTAGTTGTAAAACTCATGTGATGTATGAACTGCCTCTTGTACTATGTGTTTTTAATTTTTTTTTACTCTAATCTTAAAAATTTACAATTATCCATACGCAAATAAACTAGAAGCAATTTATTATTCACGTTGCCTAGATGTAATTAGAACTCGTATAATATACAGGTCGTGGTCGAATGCATTTTGTGCTATTACTTTTGATTTTCTAGATATCTTTTATGTAAGCATATAAAGAGAAATTAAGAATCTGAAGAAGACAAAATAACAAATTATTTCTCCTGGGTGTATGTACTTTTTCCTATTTATTGATTAACGTTTATGCCTTATTCTTCAAACCGAATTTATTTGGTTAGCGCTTATTTGTTACAATTGTATAACTTTTGAATAAAAGGGTTATCATATACTTCCTACTTTAACGTTTGAGTTTGTACAAGAACCAAGGATAGGACATAGATAGAGAGAGATAAAAAGAGAAACTCATGTGCCACTAGAGAGAAAGAGAGAACATAATACTAAAAATAGAAACGTTGCAAGTGATAGAGAATTGCTAAAAGTGGGAATGATGCAAGTAAAAAATGGAGGAAGTACATGCAACTATACGTTATGGAAAATTGTGGTCTAGGCACAATCTCCTTTCAAAGTCTAGGTTTAAGTTTTGTGGTTAGCTAACACATGAAGGACTCTTAATGAGCACTCTAATTTCATAAACTCTCAAAACTGATTTTATTAATGATAAATATGCTTTTATATAGGCATTACGACCCTAACTATACACGGACCGGAAAAGAAAAAATAACAAAAAAATAATTGTCAATAACTAAATAAAAGATAAGCTAAGGGCCTGTTCTCCCCAGCTTATTTTCGGTTGCTTCGCTTGGGTTCAATTCGGTTCGGTTCGGGTTCGCGTTCAATTCGGTTCGGTTCCTAAATGATAATCATTACTATTATTTAGTTATAATTTAATTCGGTTCGGTCCGCTTGGCCGGTCGGCTCGATTCGGTCCGGGCCGGTGGTTGATTCGGCTTCGCCCGGGGCTTGGGCTTGTTTTATGCCGAAGAGAACAGCCCTAAATCTAATCCTAACAAACTAATACTGGGCGGCAAGTATACTCACCCATACGCCTATTATGTTTATTTTCCTATTTTACATATAACTAGTAATGTGCTTAAAGTAAGAAAAAACTATTCTAAGTAGAATAGTTAAAACTTACAAGCAAAAAGACTGCTAAAGCAATAAACTCCTAACCAAAATAGAATCATAATAGAATTAGAAAACCATAGAAGTCCTAATAGAACTAGAACTTTACAAAAGGACGAAACCATGATTGATTTTACATCATTCCCTCCCTCTAAACAAAACATGACCTCAAGTTTTATCCGGTAAGAAAGGAACAAAGTCTGCATCACTAAAGGTTCCCAAAATGCCACCTCCAAGAAGAACAAGATAAGTATCATAACCTACACGATGCGCAACCTTGAAAGGTTCTTCTACGATAGGATCTTGCTTCCCTTTTGAATTGTTGTAGAACTTCTGCGCATTAAGACTCAAAAATACAATGTCACCAACTCCAAAAGTATACGTCCAGTGTGCTAATTGTAATGCATTATCCGTCCTCTATTTTTTGTTCACGTTGGTTGATCTATAATCAATAGACTTAGATTAAATAGTGGGGTTAGCTTGCACCACCCTTGGAGGTAGTGGGTCTAAGACAAGCCTATTTCCATTTACCTTCAGGCTATACATATTGGTTCATTCATTGTGTAAAGTCTCCATATCAGATTGCCATGGGCGACCAAGAAGAATGTTAGAAGTCGTCATGGGTATAACATCACACCAAAGCTCGTCCTTGTGGTTACCAACGGAGAATGCCACCAAAGCTTGTTTGTCAACCCTCAAAGAACCATTATCATTAAGCCAATTCAGCTTATATGGCCTCAAATGTTGTCTTGTAGGAAGACTCAAGTTATGCACGAGACCACTAGCAACGACATTTGTACATGAACCCCCATCTATAATCAGAGCGCAACTCTTTTCACCCACTCAGCATTTCGTATGAAATAATTTTTCCTTTTGCTCTTGACCATCTTCTCGCTGCAAATCAACATGGAGAATATTTCTATGTAAACCTACTACCTTATCATGCATTTCAGGTTGTTGTACTTCTTGATCCTCCCAGTTGTTCTTCCACCTTAACCCTCAATTGCTCCATTTCTACCGCAAGCATCCTCTCTTCCTTCTCATTCTCATTCCTCCTAGAAAGATAATCTGACCACAACATTGTATGATCCTCAAGAGACAATTACACATTAGAGCATGAATTTGTAACATGACCATTACCTTGGCACTTAAAACAACGAACACCCCTTATAGCCAACTACCCATGAGTAAGTTCAACCTTCTTTCCCTTTTCTTCAATGGAAGTCGAGGAAGAACTATGAGTTGAAAACTATTAAGTTTTTGGGCTCAACTCCCATTTATATATGCTCCTCCCCTTGTGCCTTGTTCCCGTCCTACTTAAGCTTCTTTCTCTCTTGATTTTTAGCCCTATAGCTGGATTAACAACATTACCGAAGAACTAATAGTAGCTCATCTCTACCTTTTACTTCATGTCTGGCCTTAACCCCCTAAGGTATCTACAAATTTCATCTGTTCTTCTTCCTTGATGTCACACAAAATACACAATGTAACACCCTAGAAATTCATAGTAAGGAAATAATAATAATAATAATAATAATAATAATAATAATAATAATAATAATTAATAATTAATAATAATAACAACAATAACAACAATAACAATAATAACAATAATAATAATAATAATAATAATAATAATAATAATAATAATAATAATAATAATAATAATAATAATAATAATAAATAAATAAATAAATAAATAAAAAAAGGACGACGGTGGAAAACATCATCATCTGAGAATGTCACTACTATGAAACGGGTTTAAATAACTAAATGACTAGACCAACTTAAATAAATAAATTATATAAATAAATAGACAACAGATAATTGAAATGAGGGAATCGTACTCCAACAAAAAGAAAGTTTTAAAATGAGAACACCTAATAAATTAATCCTCACAACACAACCGGAGCCTTAAATCCAAAGACGCCCAACATGTTAAGCCTGTAAAATAAATATACAACGGTCCACAATCAGTGGGAAGTAACTAAAAGCTCTCCCAGTTCAAGTCATGGAATAAGATAATACCTCATACGTAAAGATTATAACAACCACTAGTGGAAAAAAAGACAAGGGCTGCGGTGCAAGGGCAACGGTTTATTGAAAACCGCAACCCTTAACGTGAAGGGATGCGGTTATCTCTAAAACCGCAGTCCTTTAAGATAAAGGGCTGCGGTTGTTGGGCTAACCGCAACCCTTTAAGATAAAAGGTTGCGGTTTTGGGCTAACCGCAGCCCTTTTGGGCCTTAAGGATTCTAATGCCCTAAACTCCCTTCCTTTTTCCCTCGTATTACCAGCGTTAGATGAGCCATTCTCTCTCTCCTTGCATCTCCTCTCTCACGCAATTACGCCCCTCATCTCTCCCTCTCACCTCCGATTTTGGGACGAATCCCGCAGCACCACCGTGCCACTTGATCGATTGCCACCGTGCCACTGCAAGCCTCGCGTCCCCTCATCTCTCTCCTCTATTTTCTCCCTTTTCTCTCTTTCCTCGTCGAAACCCTAACCCTTGTTTCTTCTTCAATTTCCAGCTTTTTTATGCTCTTCAATTTAATTTTTCGTGCTTTTATTGTTGTTAATTTCGCTTGTTGGAGATTTCCGGCGATATAGGAGACCAATATGACGCGTTCCTGTGCAACCAAAACGTTGCCTTTCAGGGTCGCACAAAAGCCAAGAATCGCGCTAATGTCCTTCATCTTAAGATGGTAAGATTTTGTATTTTTTATGATTGATCTCGATTCTGATGATGTTTTATTTAGTGTTTATCTCATATGTCGATTTTCATACATATGTATAGTGTTGAGTTTGGGTTTGTGGTAGAAATAAAGCAGTCGGTCCAAACATGTTGCAGTGCATATCTAAGACCAAGGCCCCATATTCCTAACCTGATAATGTCAGTGCTTGCTTAAGTCTCTCCATTGTTGCATTACCTGAAATAGTAAACATATAAATTATAAAAACTGTACAACGAACAACTTGATATTTGACCAGCAAATGCTAAAAAATAAGATTAAGGATGTAATACATCAACTTTTAAATCTGAGATGCACAATATTGTTGGTCACCATCGGTCCAATTCCAATGGAGTCAATGACTCACTCTGTTTTGACTCTTAGATGATAAAAAAAACATTGAATAAATTAGCCCATGAAGTTAACTGTACACTTCTAATCTATTGTGAAGTAGCAAACCATGGTTGTGTATCTAATAGGGAAACAGCTTGTATATTATCGTAAGGGTAAGGTTGCATACATTGTTAGGATTTCTTGATTGTTTGTGTTTGTTTTTGATGGCTAGCTGTGCTTTGATTCATTGTTAGGATTTTGCAGTTTTTGTATTTCTAGGGTTTTAATTTTTTTTATACTTCATAATCTATACTTCGTAATACTTAGTATGCTCTCTCTTACTTTCTCTAATTTTAATTTTTATTCTGATTTGTGATTACTTTTACTTGATTGAAGTATGTAATTGAATGAGGAATTAGGGTCTTCTGCTCTGCTCTTTGATAAGAGATGACAATGAACAAGGGTTGGTCATCTATCGGCTATGCTGATTCTCTCAAGCCACCGTGTAAATTCCCGACTCATTCTGAAGGATGCCCTTATTCATACAATACTCTATCTGATCAAGATTGACCTGTATTTGTTATCTTGATGGAGAATGACAAGGTTAGTCTTCCCGCCTTCTCCTACTGCTAGTCTAAATATGTTTCACATGTCTGGGTTTGATTTGATAGATTAAGGTGATTAACCATTTAAATTAGTCAGTTAATTATGTGGTTTGGCCATTTGGAGGTACTAGCGTGGATTAGGAAGGGGACTAAATCTCTTAGTCCTTCATTCTTCCTTCCATCATACCGGCTAAAACATGGGATGGAAATCTCCTCATCATGTGTCGCCATTTGTTTTAATTTCTTTCTGGTTCTCTTGGGATACTTGAGTTCCAGTGGAGTGTGAACCTGAATAATGAGTTGGGTGGTTATCATGAAAATTGAACTAAATATTTCATTGGTTTAATGTTATGCTTGGATTTCTGTCTAGTTTCTTCTGCACGTTGAATTTGTGATGTGTTTTAGATTTATTGCATTTAAGCCGGTTGAGTGTAGGGGTGAGATATCAGTTCTGTGAGAGTTGCTACTGATATGTTGTGTTTGATTTTGTATCGCTGTGTAGGAGTGCTAGTAAGTGTAACTGTTTCATTATTGGGTTAAATATTCTTATTGCAACACTACTATTACAAAAAGTAATATTTATTAAAATGAGTTTCAACCAGAAAAAATCACAAGAAAAACATTAGAGAATCAGAAAAAATGAGTTATGATTGATAAAAATCAGTTTCTGAAGCAGTAAAAATAATTTTAGTTGTATAGAAATTAGGTGACTCATCTTGGATTGTGCAAATTACACGTCAAACTATTCTATCAAAGATAAAAAAATAAATCCAACTGCGACTTGTATATATAATAAGAATCATCCATCTAGTTGCACATGTGTAAAGTTACTGTGTGCTGAAACTGTGTTAGGACCTGAGTTTCTTTGTTACTTGTCTACTTGAGTCCTAAAATCCAATGACGTTTGATTTGGATTTAACCTATCATCTCTTATGTCATACTTCTCTTATATGTCTTTATTCTATAATAATAATAATGTTAAGATATAGCTTAAATTTGAAAATAATAATGTAAAGATGTAGCTTACCTTATATTATCGCTCCTGATTGTATAAAAAATTTGTATTGACTTGGTATTGTTCTCTCTTACATGTGCTGCTTCACCTAGATGTGCTCTCGTGCCTAATATTATATGTTCTTGTTATTTGGTGAATTCAAGCTCATTGACCTTGAATTATATGTTCTTGTTGCTTGTTTTTATTTTAGTAAGTTATTGCTGTTTTTCTAGTGTGGTGTCTGCTTTCATCTCCAGTGAAGTTTGTGTCACCAAATATCTTTTGCACTAGCCGCTTTAAAAATTATGTATCATGTTTTCTTGCTTAATCTTTTTCATTACATTGCATAATTTCATTTCAGGAATCTGCATCTATTGGTTATAACACCTAGAATGTTTGAGATAGAACTTATAGATGTCTAATTTGACCTTTATGGTTCTACATCAACCAGGGATCATATGGTGGGAAATACATCTTTTGGATTTGGCATTCGTGCGGAAAATCTGAGAGAGGCCAGTTATATGTTGTTTTTGAAATGTAAGTAAACGAAGAGGTAGTTTTAAGGATCTCCTCCTCTCGAGCAGATTCTCAGAGAAGTTGGGTATATGCAAAAGCCCTTGTCATCATTGTGCATGGAAAATGGCTTAAATTGTCTACTCTTTACTGCCATAGTAAACAATGAAGCCAGGAGCAGGAGGGGGACTTGAACCCTCAACCTTAGCTATGCTCTAACATTAAGCTTTTCTAGCCATTTATGATTATCATTCCTGAATCATAGAACACGAATCTGTGAAAGTCTCTGATCACAATAGCTTCCCCTTATTTAGTTGATGTGTGCTCCAATATGTTTAAAGGCTCATATTTTTTCAGCTCTGCTTATAGCACTTGTGCTATTCGGAGCTTTCGTAAGAGCTTGTATTCTCGATTCTTCGAATGGACTTTTTATTTTAGCAGCTATGAAAGAGCAGATATAAGTGCTGGAAATCTTGATGGCTTGCCCACGGAGTTGTATTATAACATGATTCTTATTTTCTCTATATTCGTATTAAAAACATAATTTGTAATGAAAAATGATAGTTATATATATATATATATATAACTGTTTGGGATCATTTGGGACAAAAAAATGCAAATTTTTTTTTTTTTTTAGTTTTTCTGGGTCACAAGGGCTGCGGTTTTCAGTATAACCGCATCCCTTTATCCATTATTAAGGGTTGCGATTTTGAGAGATAACCGCAGCCCTTAATTATTAAGGGCTGGGTTAACAACCGCAGCCCTTCCAAAATGCCAAGGGCTGCTAGGCTAATGGATGTGGTCAAAAAACGCAGTCCTTAGGCCACTTTTGACCGCAGCCCTTGGCCTTTTTTCCTCTAGTGAACATCAACATGAAGAACATGTAGGATTTTAGATGCTTAATGCGGAAAACGAGTATCATATACTCAAACATCTAACACCAAGATCTTTGCATAAATTAACATGAATCTATTAAGAGTATAGAATATACCTCTTGATGCGTGAATTCCTCTTACACCACAAGCCTTCTAGTGGAGATCCTTTAGAACGTCAAACGCCGTTCCTCTAGTGTTGGTCCACGAACAACCCTTGGATCACCACGTATGCTAGTACGGAATAGAGGAGAACTCTCTTGCTTTTGAGGTGTGTAGTGGCCGAATGGCAGGGGGGAAGGAAGAGCAAGGAAAAATCAGATTTTTCCTCTCTAAAGATGATGTAATGTCACTATACTTTGTAACCCCCATATGTCTATATATGGTGGTTACAAAGAGATGTGTCATGAGGCTTTATTTGCCTCATAATGTCACACATTATGAGTCTAATAAACTCATGAGTTACAACTCATCCTACCCATCTAAAAACCGCCCAACCATTTCACAAATGGATTTGGGTAATATCCAAGGGTTGTCACATTGTGTGACCTCATAGGACCCAATATATATTTGTAGTTGGCCCAGTTATACTAGGCCAACAAACCGCAATTAGCTTCTAGCAAAACGTCGTGGTCACCTAATATTATTGAATATATTATCTCCATAATTTGTCCATATACATTTAGTTTGTTACACTTGATCGAGGACAAAATCCTTCAATCTCCCACTTGTCTAAGAACAAGTGTGTAACCTTCAAACTCCTTAAGTCGCTTAATGTCTAACTTGATGACATGGTAACATCATATGTAAACCATACCAACTTTCAAGTTATTACTTGAAATCCAAGTTCGAACTGTCGAAATAAATGATTAACTCCTTAATCTATTTGAGCACGGCCATGCATTTTCGTTCTCGCTCTTCAAGAGGCCAAGACACCAATCCTAACTCTTAGGAGGACTTTTTCCGGTCTTGTACAACCAAAACTCCCACTCAATTCGTAGTGACTCCGATCACCGCCTTTTATAGCCTCCTTTTACGGCACGACGTTTTGCAGTGTCAAAAAACATACTAATCCTTAAGTAAGAATAGTGTCATACTCATGTCAAAGGAATCAACTAAATATATTAATGAGATTCTCGTAAACCTTTTAGGGAACTCCCACTAGGTCTGCCCAACGTGTATCAACTATACACGCCTATGGAAATGACTAGACATCTCTATGTCCCCATAGCCCATGAAACTGCGCTATCAATCAACTTGCAATCTAGTCCATGAAACAGAATCATTTACGTTCAACTTTAATGATTCGAACTAGGGACTAAGGTATATTATAACTCCTGTTCACTGGATAGGGTTTCATTTGTCAAATCACGTATTTGACAATCCTATCAAACGTTATAAAACACTTTGAACGTTTTATTTAATACTAAACCAAGATTAAATAAGAACATAACCAAACATATCACAAGAGTAACTACAACTGTGAACTAATTAAAAGTAAATAGTACACAATCAAAACCACTCTCCTACATGCTTAAGCCCTATAGCCCTAGTATGACTCTCATGCTTAGGCTGAGGCAATGATTTAGTCAAAGGATCAGCGACATTGCTATCCGTATGAACTTTGCTAACTATTACATCTTTTCTCTCAACGATTTCTCGAATGAGATGAAACTTTCTAAGTACATGTTTACACCTTTGATGTGATCTTGGTTCCTTAGACTGAGCTATGGCACCATTGTTATCACAATGTAAAATAATACCATCTCCAACACTATGCACTACTCCTAGCTCCAGAATGAACTTCTTCATCCAAACGGCTTCCTTTGTTGCATCTGCCACAGCACAGTACTCAACTTCTGTTGTAGAATCAGCGACAATGCTTTTGTAACACCCCAGAATTTCAAAGCGGAAAAGAAAGAAATAATAATAGTATTATAGGACGATGGCGGAAACAACGTCTTCTGGGAATGCCACTACTAATACAAAGGTATTTAAATAACTATGTGAAGAGACCAACTTAAATAAATAATATAAATAAATAACTAATTCAGAGTATTCCAAATGAGAAAAAAAATCTAACTAGAAGTCTAGGCCTAAAACAACTATCATTTCAATGCTCACAACTCAACCCGAACCCAAAACCAAAGAAGATTCCCATCAACATAACATGCAAAATATATAACAACCATCCACAATCAGTGGGGAGTACCTAGCAGTTCTCCCAGAACAAAAGAAACCAAAGCATGATTCAGACATAGATTAATAAGAAAGGAAAGCATACAATCATGATAACAATAACATGCATCCAAAACCATAAAGCTCACAAGTGATACAAGTGATAGTCAACATCAAGTATACAAGATATAGTGAGTAAATCAACTCTAGAATACTTAAATAATAATAAAACAAAAGTACAACAAGTTATTGAGTCAGAAACCGAACGCTAGTGAATCGCAATTCACTTCCTAAGGTTTGTCAGATCGCAATCTCCAGGTCAGTGTATGGGCTTACGTTCCCCACTGCCTGTGTCTAAGATTGACCAAACTCCCGATGCAGGGTAGAATACGCAGAACTCCCTGACCTCTCGGACGACAACAATTAACCCAGGTGTACCCCTAGTTCGCAAACCAGGTGGTTGGCATGTTCTTCACCGGGGACTACATCTATCTCACCGGATGTTCTTATCTCAAAATAAAATCATAAATATCATCAAAGTATCATTCATCTCAAAAAATATTCGTCAAAGGGATGCCACCCGGCCTTATACCCATAATTCATCAAAAATAATTCTTCAAAAATCCTAAAAGTAGTAACTTACACACTTACAACAAATATCTCAACAACAAATATTTTGCGCACCACAAAGCACAAACAACGACAATTAAAGAGTTTACAACACCAACAGTATCGACCAGAAATGAATCACATCAAATAAGATCACCAATTAACTCCATGGCTTATTAAATAAATGAAGCGTACACGACTAATCATTTTTACATAAACCAAACGTAAACATAATGATACTCAACAATACTCACAACAACCTTATAAACACCAGCTTCCAGGAACATAAAAGGTCACAAATTATTTCTAATTAACATGCCCTTAAATAATTAAAAAGAATATCCTCAAACTCATAACAAAAACACAATAATAATTATTAAACTAATAAGCACGATTAGTAAAATAACACAAAAATTATCATACGACCATTATGGCTCTACTGACATGGTACAAATTTTATTTCTAATTTTCGGACTATAAAAGTATTTTTAAACGTTAATTTACAGAATACTCAATAAAGCTAATATAATAATTAAAAATAACAATAAACGCCCAAAAATTACCAAAAATTCACATAACATGTATAAACTCACGGTAATACATAATATACAAAGAAATGAATTTTTCGGCCAATTAAATAAACCTGTAAAAAGTAGGCAAACATTATTCCAAGGCATGTAATACATACTACACATATAAAATGATTCACGAAAAATAATTTCAGCAATTTTAACATTCGTTCAATAATTATTTTGCAATTAAGCCAAAAATGCACAAAATAACAAATAAATCGAATAAATACTAAAACTCTGACGAAAATTATTTTGCTGTATACAATATTCATACAGCATGCCTCAAGTATATTCACGTCAAATTTCATCAATAATTTCATTCAAAAAGTATTTTAAACAATTCCTAGCGTAATAATCTAATACCGAATAATACCCTAATCACTATTGTTCTAAGATAACTACTAGTTACCTGGAACGTCGGGAGGAGAGCTGAGTCTAAAGGGATTTGAAAAATATGCGAGCAATCCAATTCCTCCATGAACGATAATTGTAGCAACAAGTCACTAGGCGTTTTCTTCTTGAACGTTGAAAACTTTTATTTCGTACTGCTCTGTTCCGATGATGAATCCCGGTGATGAAAACCTCGGAATCTAAATTGGTCCAGTCAAAGTGAAGATAAAGATGTTATAAACGTGCTGTCCAAATTTGAAGATGATCCAACGGTTAGATCTCCGGCTACCGTTATTTTCGTGAAGGTGTGACAGGAAAAACCGGGTTGAGCCTTTCTCTTCTTTTCCTCTTCCTTTTATCTCTTTCTTTTCTGGAAAACGGCGTGGGTCAAATGACAATGATGCTGAACTTCTCTTATTAAAAATCAGAATTTTATGGCAAGGAAAAATGAAGGGTTTAGGAGAATGTTAATGAGGGATTAAATGAGCGATTACAAGAGATCCAAAGGTTAGCTTAATAAGCACCAAAACTCTTCATCCTCCACTCCAAAATGCTGATTTTCGGCCAGCATAAAACGCCACACGTGATGTACCATTTCATCACCCTAGTCGGTCCAACAACGTTACAAAAAACGCTACGCGACAAAACTGCATCCTAAACGCATAAATAAATAACGAAACTAATATAACCTTTAAAATAAATAACTAACAACTTAAAATAAATATATATAAATATATCACAATATATAAATATATATATACACATTTTCACAACACATTCCAAAATAATTTAAATAATAAATTATTTATTTTTACGATAAACATATCATTTTAAAATAAACTAACACCAAAAATAAAGGGTGAAAATTACGGGGTGTTACAATCACTCCCCCTTAAAAGAGTTTCGTCCTCGAAACTTCAAAACAACCAAGAGACAAAAGAAAATACTCTAGATAAAGAACATTAAGAAAACAGAAATCGATGGATTTTAGTTAAGAACTAAACAACTTTTCAGGTATAAAATTTGATAACTCAAATAATATATATTTTATTTTGGAAGACCAAAAGAGTTGTATAGTAAAGAAGCACGGTAACAACAATCATTTTATAAAATGTGAAAGAACCAAAGACAAGTAATAGAAAGTTTAAGGAAAAAAAAACTTTTGCACAATAAACTATAGGTAATTTTGTAAAAGAAGCAGGAATAAATATTTACGTAAAATTATAAAAGAATAAATCTGACCATACATAAATATTTCTAGAAAAGAAACCAAGAAGAAAAAGTTCGTAAATAGATAGCCAAACCAATTTAAATAGAGGTAACCACACGGGCTTATACTCCACTTAAAGAGATAAGAACACTTTAATAAAGAGTAGCTAGCTGCTTTATTAAAATAGCACTTACGAACACAAGTCATGACATATGTTATAAGAGCGTACATCCTCCTAAACATATATATGAAAATTAAAGTTCGCAAAAGAAATTGAAAACATTAAAATAAATTTCACAACGACGAAACACTAATAATAAATAGGCGATAAAGTAATAAATTATTAACAACAACTATAAAATTTGCCAAGTCGACACAAATGTGCATGGAACCACCCATTGCAACCTAGTATCAACAAAACAATATTTGAAAGCCTTCTTATCAAATCAACATTAAAGTTTAACGGAATCACCCAATATAAACTTAATGTCAACTCAAAAAGGAAATTAAATCAAATAGATAAAATGTGTCAACTTATCAAATTGACATACAAGTCAAAGGAATCAACCATTATGACTCAATATCAACTCAAATAAGTTTAAAATTTAGACTTATCAAATTGACATACAAGTCAAAGGAATCACCCATTATGACTTAATATCAACTCAAATAAGTTTAAAATTTAGACTGAGTATATAAATTTCCTTTCCAAAGAATATAAAACAAAATAGTTAAAGTCAGATAATTAAATAAGAAGTAAAGAAAACAGCCAAAATTTTGTTATGAAATGAGAAAGCACTATATATTTAAACAAGAAACAACAAATAGTAAACGAGATCCTTTCACGTATTTGAGTTCGAAAAATAATGCTAATAAGAAAAGTAAGTAAAGTAAAAGTTGTTGAATGCTAACCTTTAAAACAAAATAGTTTGCGTCTACATTTTAATCTAACACCAAGACAACTCATTAAAGTACTTTTATTTTCAAAGACTACAAAACTTATTACCATAATTAAAGGCTAAACTAGGATTAGCATGAAAAATAAAAATATTAAAAGGAAAATATTTATAAATATAGATAGTCAAAGACGGTAAGAGAAATTTGAAGAATATCTTGAAAGACAATTTCATAACCCCTTTCTTTTTCCAAACATTATAAAACAATTGAAATTAAACGTTTTTCAAAAGAGTATGTCAAAATATTAACAATAACAAAATTTGAAAATCAGAAAATAACTCTAACATAAGTATAAAATTTATTAAGTTCAAAGATCTAAAATATAATTTGGAATATAAATTCAAACTGGAAAGTTTTGTAAATAATAAAACAGATACGTAGTACTCACATAAACAACAACACTTAATTGAAAAAGAACAGAAAGTATATACTGTCTCACATAATAACATATACTATCAAGCAACTAGCAAATAAAATAAATGCAATGCAACACACAAGACTATATTAAAATAAAATTAAAGCTTATTTTTAAATTGCAAAACACAAAACAAATTAAACACATAACTAAACCAAGAAGGCTATAAATTACTTCGCTTTCGCTGCGCACTCTGATAAAAGTGAAAATAAATTACATGTAAGAGGCCCTGCAAATAAGATTAGCAAACTTGGTAGACTAATTCCACCAATAATACAAGTAACTATACATATAACATATGCTCCATAAGCATGAGAGCACACCACATTCCCATAAGGCTTCCCTTTACTTACTCTACCCATCAAACTCTCATTATAGTGAAACTACTAAACTTAATTCTAACCAAATTTTATCTCCTACGGCTAACTAATAATTCTAAAGAATCATTAGCAACTCTGTTTCTGAGTTTAGGAGCGTTTTGCTCTGATACCAACTGTAACACCCCAGAATTTCAAAGCGGAAAGGAAGAAATAATAATAGTATTATAGGACGATGGCGGAAACATCGTCTTCTGGGAATGCCACTACTAATACAAAGGTATTTAAATAACTATGTGAAGGGACCAACTTAAATAAATAATATAAATAAATAACTAATTCAGAGTATTCTAAATGAGAAAAAAAATCTAACTAGAAGTCTAGGCCTAGAACAACTATCATTTCAATGCTCACAACTCAACCCGAACCCAAAACCAAAGAAGATTCCCATCAACATAACCTGCAAAATATATAACAACAATCCACAATCAGTGGGGAGTAACTAGCAGTTCTCCCAGAACAAAAGAAATCAAAGCATGATTCAGACATAGATTAATAAGAAAGGAAAGCATACAATCATGATAACAATAACATGCATCCAAAACCATAAAGCTCACAAGTGATACAAGTGATAGTCAACATCAAGTATACAAGATATAGTGAGTAAATCAACTCTAGAATACTTAAATAATAATAAAACAAAAGTACAACAAGTTATTGAGTCAGAAACCGAACGCCAGTAAATCGCAATTAACTTCCTAAGGTTTGTCAGATCGCAATCTCCAGGTCAGTCTATGGGCTTACGTTCCCCACTGCCTGTGTCTAAGAATGACCAAACTCCCGATGCAGGGTAGAACACGCATAACTCCCTGACCTCTCGGACGACAACAATTAACCCAGGTGTACTCCTAGTTCGCAAACCAGGTGGTTGGCATGTTCTTCACCGGGGACTACATCTATCCCACCGGATGTTCTTATCTCAAAATAAAATCATAAATATAATCAAAGTATAATTCATCTCAAAAAATATTCGTCAAAGGGATGCCACCCGGTCTTATACCCATAATTCATCAAAAATAATTCTTCAAAAATCCTTAAAGTAGTAACTTACACACTTACAACAAATATCTAAACAACAAATATTTTGCGCACCACAAAGCACAAACAATGACAATTAAAGAGTTTACAACACCAACAGTATCGACCAGAAATGAATCACATCAAATAAGATCACCAATTAACTCCATGGCTTATTAAATAAATGAAGCGTACACGACTAATCATTTTTACATAAACCAAACGTAAACATAATGATACTCAACAATACTCACAGCAACCTTATAAACACCAGCTTCCAGGAACATAAAAGGTCAAGAATTATTTCTGATTAACAAGCCCTTAAATAATTAAAAAGAATATCCTCAAACTCATAACAAAAACACAATAATAATTATTAAACTAATAAGCACGATCAATAAAATAAATCAAAAATTATTATACGACCATTATGGCTCTACTGACATGGTACAAATTTTATTTCTAATTTTCGCACTCTAAAAGTATTTTTAAACGTTAATTTACAGAATACTCAATAAAGCTAATATAATAATTAAAAATAGCAATAAACGCCCAAAAATTACCAAAAATTCACATAACATGTATAAACGCACGGTAATGTATAATATACAAAGAAATGAATTTTTCGGCCTCCAGAAATAATATTTACGATTTATATACTGACAGACACGAAAATACAAAAACATATAAACCAATTAAATAAGCCTGTAAAAAGTAGGCAAAAATTATTCCAAGGCATGTAATACATACTAAACATATAAAATGATTCACGAAAAATAATTTCAGCAATTTTAACATTCGTTCAATAATTATTTTGCAATTAAGCCAAAAATGCACAAAATACCAAATAAATCGAATAAATACTAAAACTCTGACAAAAATTATTTTTCTGTATACAATATTCATACATCATGCCTCAAGTATATTCACGTCAAATTTCATCAATAATTTCATTCAAAAAGTATTTTAACCAATTCCTAGCGTAATAATCTAATACCGAATAATACCCTAATCACTATTGTTCTAAGATAACTACTAGTTACCTGGAACGTCGAGAGGAGAGCTGAGTCTAAAGGGATTTGAAAAATATGCGAGCAATCCAATTCCTCCATGAACGATAATTGTAGCAACAAGTCACTAGGCGTTTTCTTCTTGAACGTTGAAAACTTTTATTTCGTACTGCTCTGTTCCGACGATGAATCCCGGTGATGAAAACCTCGGAATCGAAATTGGTCTAGTCAAAGTGAAGATAAAAATGTTATAAACGTGCTGTCCAAATTTGAAGATGATCCAACGGTTAGATCTCCGGCTACCGTTATTTTCGTGAAGGTGTGACAGGAAAAACCGGGCTGAACCTTTCTCTTCTTTTCCTCTTCCTTTTCTCTCTTTGTTTTCTTGAAAATGGCGTGGGTCAAATGACAATGATGCTGAACTTCTCTTATTAAAAAAATCAGAATTTTATGGCAAGGAAAAATGAAGGGTTTAGGAGAATGTTAAAGAGGGATTAAATGAGCGGTTACAAGAGATCCAAAGGTTAGCTTAATAAGCACCAAAACTCTTCATCCTCCACTCCAAAATGCTGATTTTCGGCCAGCATAAAACGCCACACGTGATGTACCATTTCATCACCCTAGACGGTCCAACAACGTTACAAAAAACGCTACGCGACAAAACTGCATCCTAAACGCCTAAATAAATAACGAAACTAATATAACCTTTAAAATAAATAACTAACAACTTAAAATAAATATATATAAATATATCACAATATATAAATATATATATACACATTTTCACAACACATTCCAAAATAATTTAAATAATAAATTATTTATTTTTACGATAAAAATATCATTTTAAAATAAACTAACACCAAAAATAAAGGGTGAAATTTACGGGATGTTACAATCACTCCCCCTTAAAAGAGTTTCGTCCTCGAAACTTCAAAACAACCAAGAGACAAAAGAAAATACTCTAGATAAAGAACATTAAGAAAACAGAAATCGATGGATTTTAGTTAAGAACTAAACAACTTTTCAGGTATAAAATTTGATAACTCAAATAATATATATTTTATTTTAGATGACCAAAAGAGTTGTATAGTAAAGAAGCACGGTAACAATAATCATTTTATAAAATGTGAAAGAACCAAAGACAAGTAATAGAAAGTTTAAGGAAAAAAAACTTTTGCACAATAAACTATAGGTAATTTTGTAAAAGAAGCAGGAATAAATATTTAAGTAAAATTATAAAAGAATAAATCTGACCATACATAAATATTTTTAGAAAAGAAACCAAGAAGAAAAAGTTCGTAAATAGATAGCCAAACCAATTTAAATAGAGGTAACCACATGGGCTTATACTCCACTTAAAGAGATAAGAACACTTTAATAAAGAGTAGCTAGCTGCTTTATTAAAATAGCACTTACGAACACAAGTCATGACATATGTTATAAGAGCGTACATCCTCCGAAACATATATATGAAAATTAAAGTTCGCAAAAGAAACTGAAAACATTAAAATAAATTTCACAACGACGAAACACTAATAATAAATAGGCGATAAAGTAATAAATTATTAACAACAACTATAAAATTTGCCAAGTCGACACAAATGTGCATGGAACCACCCATTGCAACCTAGTAGCAACAAAACAATATTTGAAAGCCTTCTTATCAAATCAACATTAAAGTTTAACGGAATCACCCAATATAAACTTAATGTCAACTCAAAAAGGAAATTAAATCAAATAGATAAAATGTGTCAACTTATTAAATTGACATACAAGTCAAAGGAATCACCCATTATGACTCAATATCAACTCAAATAAGTTTAAAATTTAGACTTATCAAATTGGCATACAAGTCAAAGGAATCACCCATTATGACTTAATATCAACTCAAATAAGTTTAAAATTTAGACTGAGTATATAAATTTCCTTTCCAAAGAATATAAAACAAAATAGTTAAAGTCAGATAATTAAATAAGAAGTAAAGAAAACAACCAAAATTTTGCTATGAAATGAGAAAGCACTAAATATTTAAACAAGAAACAACAAATAATAAACGAGATCCTTTTACGTATTTGAGTTCGAAAAATAATGCTAATAAGAAAAGTAAGTAAAGTAAAAGTTGTTGAATGCTAACCTTTCAAACAAAGTAGTTTGCGTCTACATTTCAATCTAACACCAAGACAACTCATTAAAGTACTTTTATTTTCAAAGACTACAAAACTTATTACCATAATTAAAGGCTAAACAAGGATTAGCATGAAAAATAAAAATATTAAAAGGAAAATATTTATAAATATAGATAGTCAAAGACGGTAAGAGAAATTTGAAGAATATCTTGAAAGACAATTTCAAAACCCCTTTCTTTTTCCAATCCATTATAAAACAATTGAAATTAAACGTTTTTCAAAAGAGTATGTCAAAATATTAACAATAATAGAATTTGAAAATCAGAAAATAACTCTAACATAAGTATAAAATTTATTAAATTCAAAGATCTAAAATATAATTTGGAATATAAATTCAAACTGGAAAGTTTTGTAAATAATAAAACAGATACGTAGTACTCACATAAAAAACAACACTTAATTGAAAAAGAACAGAAAGTATATATTGTCTCACATAATAACATATACTATCAAGCAACTAGCAAATAAAATAAATGCAATGCAACACACAAGACTACATTAAAATAAAATTAAAGCTTATTTTTAAATTGCAAAACACAAAACAAATTAAGCACACAACTAAACCAAGAAGGCTATAAATTACTTCGCTTTCGCTGCGCACTCTGATAAAAGTGAAAATAAATTACATGTAAGAGGCCCTGCAAATAAGATTAGCAAACTTGGTAGACTAATTCCACCAATAATACAAGTAACTATACATATAACATATGCTCCATAAGCATGAGAGCACACCACATTCCCATAAGGCTTCCCTTTACTTACTCTACCCATCAAACTCTCATTATAGTGAAACTACTAAACTTAATTCTAACCAAATTTTATCTCCTATGGCTAACTAATAATTATAAAGAATCATTAGCAACTCTGTTTCAGAGTTTAGGAGCGTTTTGCTCTGATACCAACTGTAACACCCCAGAATTTCAAAGCGGAAAAGAAGAAATAATAATAGTATTATAGGACGATGGCGGAAACATCGTCTTCTGGGAATGCCACTACTAATACAAAGGTATTTAAATAACTATGTGAAGGGACCAACTTAAATAAATAATATAAATAAATAACTAATTCAGAGTATTCCAAATGAGAAAAAAAATCTAACTAGAAGTCTAGGCCTAAAACAACTATCATTTCAATGCTCACAACTCAACCCGAACCCAAAACTAAAGAAGATTCCCATCAACATAACCTGCAAAATATATAACAACAATCCACAATCAGTGGGGAGTAACTAGCAGTTCTCCCAGAACAAAAGAAATCAAAGCATGATTCAGACATAGATTAATAAGAAAGGAAAGCATACAATCATGATAACAATAACATGCATCCAAAATCATAAAGCTCACAAGTGATACAAGTGATAGTCAACATCAAGTATACAAGATATAGTGAGTAAATCAACTCTAGAATACTTAAATAATAATAAAACAAAAGTACAACAAGTTATTGAGTCAGAAACCGAACGCTAGTGAATCGCAATTCACTTCCTAAGGTTTGTCAGATCGCAATCTCCAGGCCAGTCTATGGGCTTACGTTCCCCACTTCCTGTGTCTAAGAATGACCAAACTCCCAATGCAGGGTAGAACACGCAGAACTCCCTGACCTCTCGGACGACAACAATTAACCCAGGTGTACTCCTAGTTCGCAAACCAGGTGGTTGGCTTGTTCTTCACCGGGGACTACATCTATCCCACCGGATGTTCTTATCTCAAAATAAAATCATAAATATCATCAAAGTATCGTTCATCTCAAAAAATATTCGTCAAAGGGATGCCACCCGGCCTTATACCCATAATTCATCAAAAATAATTCTTCAAAAATCCTCAAAGTAGTAACTTACACACTTACAACAAATATCTCAACAACAAATATTTTGCGCACCACAAAGCACAAACAGCGACAATTAAAGAGTTTACAACACCAACAGTATCGACTAGAAATGAATCACATCAAAAAAGATCACCAATTAACTCCATGGCTTATTAAATAAATGAAGCGTACACGACTAATCATTTTTACATAAACCAAACGTAAACATAATGATACTCAACAATACTCACAACAACCTTATAAACACCAGCTTCCAGGAACATAAAAGGTCACAAATTATTTCTGATTAACATGCCCTTAAATAATAAAAAAGAATATCCTCAAACTCATAACAAAAATACAATAATAATTATTAAACTAATAAGCACGATCAGTAAAATAACACAAAAATTATCATACGACCATTATGGCTCTACTGACATGGTACAAATTTTATTTCTAATTTTCGGACTATAAAAGTATTTTTAAACGTTAATTAACAGAATACTCAATAAAGCTAATATAATAATTAAAAATAACAATAAACGCCCAAAAATTACCAAAAATTCACATAACATGTATAAACTCACGGTAATACATAATATACAAAGAAATGAATTTTTCGGCCAATTAAATAAACCTGTAAAAAGTAGGCAAAAATTATTCCAAGGCATGTAATACATACTACACATATAAAATGATTCTCGAAAAATAATTTCAGCAATTTTAACATTCGTTCAATAATTATTTTGCAATTAAGCCAAAAATGCACAAAATACCAAATAAATCGAATAAATACTAAAACTCTGACGAAAATTATTTTTCTGTATACAATATTCATACAGCATGCCTCAAGTATATTCACGTCAAATTTCATAAATAATTTCATTCAAAAAGTATTTTAAACAATTATTTATTTTTCCGAAAAAATATCATTTTAAAATAAACTAACACCAAAAATAAAGGGTGAAAATTACGGGGTGGTACAGCTTTGCTTTGAACTTTTCCAGCTCACTGCCCCTCCATTTAGACAAAAGATGAAACCAAATTGGGATCGAAAATCATCTTTGTCAGTTTGGAAGCTCGCATCTGTGTAACCCTCAACAATTAACTTACTTTCACCTCCATACACTAAGAAATTATCCTTAGTCCTTCTTAAGTATTTTTGGACATTCTTAGCTGCACTCCAGTGTGCGTCACCTGGATTTGATTGGAATCTGCTACACATGCTCAAGGCATATGAAACATCTGGGCGAGTACAAATCATGGAGTACATAATGGACCCTATAGTTGACGCATAAGGAACATTACTCATTCGCTTAATCTCATCAGGTCCAGAAGGACACTGGGTCTTGCTAAGTGACACGCCATGTTGCATGGGTAGAAAACCTCTCTTAGAGTTTTCCATGTTGAACTTAGTAACGATCTTATCTATATAAGTTCGTTGGCTAAGTCCAATCATCCACTTAGACCTATCCCTATTGATCTTGATCCCCAAAATGTACTCAGCGTTTCCAAGGTCTTTCATAGAGAAATAACTCTTGACCATTCCTTGATCGACTCGAAGCATGGGAATGTCGTTTCCTATCAGAAGTATATCATCTACATACAAGACCAAGAAGACTATGTTACTCCCACTTTCCTTCTTGTAAACACAAGACTCTTCTCCATTTTTGAGAAAATCAAACTGTTTGATTGCCTCATCAAATCGAAGATTCGAACTCCGAGATGCTTGCTTCAATCCATAAATGGACTTCTGCAGCTTACATACCCTCCTAGGATATTCTGGATCCACAAAACCTTCAGGTTGTGTCATATACACATCCTCTTTCAAGAACCCATTCAAGAAAGCGGTTTTGACATCCATTTGCCAAATCTCATAATCATAAAAGGCAGCGATCTTCTAGGAGTATCCGAATGGATTTAAGCATTGCTACTAGTGAAAAGGTTTCGTCATAGTCTATACCATGAACTTGCTTGAACCCTTTTTCAACCAACCTTGCTTTGTAAACCTGAATGTTACCATCCTTGTCTGTTTTCACTTTGAAAACCCATTTGCAACCAATAGGTGTAACCCCATCGGGCAAACCCATCAAGTCTCATACTTGATTTTCTGACATGGATGCCATTTCGGACCTCATGGCCTCAAGCCATTTTTCGGAGTCTTCACTCATCAAAGCTTGCTTGTAAGTAGTAGGCTCCTCATATTCTAAAATCATTATCTCGGAACTTTCGGTTAACAAGAAATCAACAAACCTTTTGTTTGGCGGATTTTTCACCAGGTACCCCTGAGGTTTCATGATATTCACTGGTACCCTCGCGTTTTCAATAATTCCTGGTGCCCTGAGGTTTTGAAAAATCACGGGAATACCCTTAATGACTAACGGACGTCAACTCAGTTTAGTCATTAGGAACTAAATCAACAAATTAACCCTAACTAACCTAATTAATTC
Organism: Beta corolliflora; assembly: GCA_947648045.1. Lineage (NCBI taxonomy): Eukaryota > Viridiplantae > Streptophyta > Magnoliopsida > Caryophyllales > Amaranthaceae > Beta > Beta corolliflora. The sequence goes on from CANSZD010000711.1 coordinate 547,608, forward strand.
TAATTAATCCTAATTAACTCTAATTAAACCTAATTAATAACTTTAAACCCTAATTAACCTATCTCTCTCCCTAACCCTAACCCCACCACATGACCCCACCCACCTAATGTTCTAACCACCCAAACCCCACCACCTCCCCCCCACGGCCCCTCGGCCTCCACCGACGCCGCAAAGCGCTTAGAACCCGACCTGGTCCAGGCCCGGTAGTCGTCAACCAGCGGTTTGAATGCAATCCTCAAGGCACACGATCCTCAGGGCCACGATTTGAATGCAATCCTCAAGGCACGCAATCCTCAAGCACCACCGTTTCTCTCTCTCCCCGTTCTTCTTGTTGTTGTTTTGTTTTGGTGGTGCGTCGGGAGAGAAATCGAAGGGAGGGGGTGGGGGTTGGGTAAGCTGGCGTTTTGGTGGTGCACGGAGTATGAGTGCGTCGGGGAAATCGAGGAGGGGGTGGGGGGTTGGGTGCGGGGGTAAGGGGGCTGCGGCGGAGGGGGAGGGGGTGGGTCAGCGCGGGGGGGGGGGCTGCGGCGGTGGAGGAGGGGAGGGGGTGGGGGCCGCAATGCTTGATGTTAATGCTTCATACAAAAGATGGCGAGAATCATTGTTCCTCAATATCAACAAGAGGCTCAAAATGTAGAATCCTCGATGCTTGATGTTAATAAAATTCACCTATGCTAATTAGAGGAAAAAGGATAATCATCCATGGAACTAAAGGCGAGGTGATGCAAATTAAGATCAATTCACCGAGCGACATCCATATAAAATTATCAAGAGCGTAGCGAAGAGGGCATCCCTTTGTAGAATTGTCATCTCAACGGTGTGTATATGTGTACGTGTACATGGGGGTGTTTGACTTTGTGCCTCCGTGTATGTTTCAGAAGAGTCGGGAGAGAAAGAGAAGGAGAGCAAACACGCCAATCCGGCCTGACGGATGATAAAATTAAGAGAGAGAAATCAAGGCAAAGTGAGAGAAGGAAATCCAGTTGGAGGCATAGGCGCCGTGAAGCAATGAGTGCGGGGTGGTAGTTTTAGTGGTGATGCAGCGGTGGGAGGTAGGGGTGGTGGTGTTCTTTGTTGTAGTGGAGGAAAGAAATGAAATACGAGTGGAAATGTTGGCAATCGTCGAATCCTAAATTCTCACTAAACCGGAGGGGTAAATGGTGAATAAAGTTTGTAACGGAAACTTAACGGCGAGGGCAAGTCATGTATTTTCAAAACCTCGGGGCACCGGGTGAATTATTGAAACGCGAGGGTACCGGGTGAATATTGTGAAACCTCGGGGGTACTCGTGAAAATCCGTTTGTTTGGTATTCTTGGTCTACTAGACCTACGAGGGGCTGCAAAGGGAGAAATTTTCTTCTCAACAATTTGAGAATTTTCGCAATTAGATTCGAGAGGGACACTAGGAGGTTCGTGTACGGGATGCACGTCCTCCGACACTTGGTCGATTATGGGAGAAGATTCCTCTAAAGGAGGAACTACTTAAGCTCCACAGTTGGCACTTGTGTTTCGACTCTAACATAGGTTGAACTATGTCCATTTGTTGCTTTTCTCGAACTTCTTGAGAAATACATTACTCCCACTTGCCTTTTTGGAAATAAAATCTTTTCCAAAAGACACCACGACGAGCAACAAACACTTTGCCCTCGGTTCGATTGTAGAAGTAATAGCCCTTGGTTTCCTTGGGATAACTCACAAAGAAACACTTCTCGAGTTAGGGGCGAGTTAATCGGAAGTAAACGTTTTACATATACCTCACAACCCCAAATACGTAGAAAAGACAAGCTTGAAACTTTTCCACTCCATATATCATATGGTGTCTTTTCTATTGCCTTTGATGGAGTTCTATTAAGTGTGAAAGTAGCAGTTTCGAGAGCATATCCCCGAAGGAGATTGGTAGATCAGCTAAACTCATCATGTAATGAACCATATCAAGTAGAGTTCGGTTCCTCCTTTCGGATACACCATTCAAGCGAGGTGTTCAGCGGGAGTTAGTTGTGAAAGAATTCCACAACTCTTCAAGTGATCACTAAACTCTTGGCTCAAATATTCACCACCACGATCGGATCATAGTGCTTTGATTGTTTTGTCAAGTTGGTTTTGGACTTCATTTTGAAATTCTTTGAACTTTTCAAATGATTCCGACTTATGCTTCATTAAATAGACATATCCATATCTACTTAAATCGTTAGTAAAAGTAATGAAGTACCCAAACCCTCCCTAGCTTTTTGTGCTTATTGGTCCACACACATCGGTATGTATTAGGCCCAATAGATCACTGGCCCTTTCACCCTTTTCGGTTAAAGGTGACTTTGTCATTTACCCATTAAACATGATTACACACATCAAATGGCTCAAAGTCAAAGATGTTGAAGTCCATCTTTATGTAACCAGAATGCGTTTCGCGTTTATATGTCCTAAACGATAATGCCATAAGTAAGTGGATTAGTAACGCTTGACCTGGTAATAGCAGGAACATAATAACGGTTATTAAGCTCTAATATTAAACCGGAAGGCAAAGGTAGACTATAAGTCCCAAGCTGCACTGGCGCAACTCATGCACCATTTCCAATGCGCGCGAGTTCTACCTCCCCTTTGCTAAGGTTCTACTCCTTCTTAGTCCCTACACATCCGAAATAATGTGAGAAACACAAACGGTATCAAATACCCAAGAAATAGATGTTGTTAAATTAATGTCAATGACATAGATACACAGAAGAAGAAGCCCCGGAGACTTGTTATCCTTGAGATACTTACGGGCGATTACGCTTCGAATGACCTATTTGATCCATGATAGAGGCACTTGGCATTTGTGGCTACCTTTGGCTTTGCCTTTGCACGTGGCTTATCCAACGAGTCTTAGTGGCAACTTAATTGCCCTTGTCTTGCTTTTTCTTGCCAGCCCAAACCTTCTTAAAACCCTTTCCCTTTTGAACCATAAGAACTTCCTTCTTAGGTGCACTCAGAGATGTTTTGCTTTCGGCGATCATGAGCATCCCATGTATTGCAAGAAGGGTTTCGACACCCCATTCATATTGAAGTTCAACCTAAACTTGGTTGAATCCTTCATGAAGTAAGTGTAGTATGATGTCGTAGCTTAACTCTTGGCTATAAGGAAAACCCAACCTCTCCAGTTACCTCGAAATAACTAATCATTTCGAAGACATGAGTGTGACCAGGCTTGCCTTCGACTAACGCACACTTTCAAGAATAGCCTTGTGAGTCTCATACCTCTCTATCAGAGCTTGTTCTTTGGAAACATGGTTTTGAAATACGATAGGATATCTTGTAGGCATCCAAGCTTGCAAACCTCTTTTGAAGGCTTGGTTCCATAGCCGCGAGCATAAGGCAAGTAACAATTATTGACCTTTCTAATAGCCTTATGGGCCGCCTTTTGGCATTGGTAGAGGTGGTTGTTAAAACCGAGATCGGGGTTTCAAGAACATCCGATCTCGACCTTCGGATCTAAGAATAATTCTTAGATTCCTTTCCCAATCAAGGAAGTTGTTCTAGTTCAACTTATCCTTTCAGTAAGTTAAAAGGTGAATTATTGTTGTTACCAAACATGATATCTACATAGAAGATGCAAAAGTAATAAGTATGTTTTATCATAATAGCTTTTTAACAAATTTTAAACACTTTAAAACAAAAGCCATGCACTTGATCAATTTCAAAGTGTCCCTTTTGAATCAAGTGATTCTAAGATCCTATCTCTTTTACTAATTACAACAATTGTAATTCTTAGTTGATGGGTGATTGCCAAGGTGATTATAGCTCCCCGGGTAAGGAAGTTACCCACAACATTGGGGAGAGCCTTCCTAATCCTAGACAGAGCTTGTCACCCCACCCCAAACCCAATCCTTTGCTACAATATCCAAAACCGTTTTGATGATTTTGTTGGGCAAACCAAACTAAACATGCAAATTTCGAAAATTTACTCTACTTAGCTCCAAGATTGGAAGTAACACTCGCTTTAGCGGGAACTCTATTCCTAACGATCAAGGTTTTAGTAGATGTTTATTTGGAATAGCAAAAACCCAATATTTTATTTTAAGGGACCTAAGAAAATTATTATGTTGATTTAATTAATTACTAGTGAACATTTAAATAATTAAATCACAAGCATAATAAACTTAGAAAGCATTTAAAAGTAATATTTAAATGCATAAAATAAAATGTGATCCTATTATGACCCCTCAAAAACCTAAATACTACTCTTTAAGGCCTCCATTGTTGAATCACCATGGATCTCCATCCTTGTGCTTCATGGGATAAGATTGAATCACCATTCTTCTTATTACCACTTGAATAAATATTTTGGAATTATAAACTAAAACATTACAAAAATACCAACGATGCGTAGATCGTATTTAGATTACAAAAATACATTAACGTACGTAGATCGTATTTTCTATCCAAGTTTGGGCCATACTAGTCACTGCATGCATCCATAATATCAAATATATATATATAAACATGCACCTTAATAAACTATTAAAATTAAATTATCATGTTTTAACAATTTTAAAACATAATAACACCATCAAGATTTAATCTCATATTAAATCATATGGAGAGTACCTTAGATAAATAAAAAAAATTATCTCCCAAGGGCTTTAAAATATTAATCTAACAAATTTAATCAACTATTAAACTTAAAGAAAAAAATACTAAAAATCACTTTTTAGGCACCCTTTATATTTTAATCATATTAATATATAACAATAGTTACTAACTACTTAGTAACCCCTTAAAATTAACTAGTCAATTATCACATATAATTAACTAATAAAATTAAAGCTCATTATTTTAATTCAATTATGACTTAAATATGAAGTTAATCACCATCAAGATTAATCAATTTGCAATATTGGAATATACTCAAAAAAAAAAAAATTAAATCTGCCAAGGCAGCAGTAGTGCCAAACACAACTGCCACCCCAGCAGGCGGCCACCACCACGCAGCCACCTAAGTTAAACCGGCAGCAACAGCTAGCGCCAGCCTTTTCAGGCGACTGGAGGCCGCTGGCCACGCTGCCCAGCGCAGGAAGCAACCCGCGCGCCTCAACCTGCCGCACACCCATCACTATTCGCGTCCCCAGACGCGTGCAGCCACCACGTCCGTCGTCTTGCCGGCGGTAATGCCGCCTGACCACGGCGGTCCAAATTCCTCCACCCTCCCATTCAATTACTAACAACCCCTTGTGCATAATTGAATGGACCTTTTAACAATTGTTTTGGGAAAAAAAAATTAGGGTTCATATTAATTTTCTTTTAAACAAAATAAAATAAAATAATATGAATTCTTGAAATAAACACAGAAAATCTGACATTTCGTGATTTTAGGTTTTTTTTTTACATAAAATCCATTATGCATAAACACCCAAAATAATTTAATTCAAAAACTAGGCACATATATAATTCAATTTAAATAAGAAAAACAACAAACTTATTTTTCCTAACAAAATTCGAATTATATAAAGGAAAATCAGAATTTTCAGGGCACTTTTGATGGAATTTTTGAGTATAACATATACATAAAAATTCAATTTTTATGTTTCCAATCAATTAATACCATAATATTGATCATGCAAATAAATTCATATATAAATCCCTCCCTTAATCGAATTAAATAACTAAAAAACACATCAAACAGGATGATCAAATTAATCTATGCAAGAGGCTAAGCGATACCATTGTAGGATTTTAGATGCTTAATACGGAAAACGAGTATCGTATCATATACTCAAACATCTAACACGCACCAAAATCTTTTTGCATAAATTAACATGAATCTATTAAGAGTATATAATATACCTCTTGATGCGTGAATTCCTCATACACCACAAGCCTTCTAGTGGAGATCCTATAGAACGTCAACGCCGTTCCTCTAGTGTTGGTCCACGAACAACCCTTGGATCACCACGTATGCTAGTACGGAAGAGAGGAGAACTCTCTTGCTTTTGAGGTGTGTAGTGGCCGAATGGGGGGGGGGAATGAAGAGCAAGGAAAAATCGAATTTTCCTCTCTAAAGATGATGTAATGTCACTATACTTTGTAACCCCCATATGTCTATATATGGTGGTTACAAAGAGATGTTTCATGAGGCTTTATTTGCCTCATAATGTCACACATTATGAGTCTAATAAACTCATGAGTTACAACTCATCCTACCCATCTAAAACCGCCCAACCCATTTCACAAATGGATTTGGGTAATATCCAAGGGTTGTCACATTGTGTGACCTACAGGACCCAATATACATTAGTAGTTGGCCCAATTATACTAGCCCAACAAATTGCAATTAGCTTCTAGCAAAACGTCGCGGTCACCTAATATTATTGAATATATTATCTCCATAATTTGTCCATATACATTTAGTTTGTTACACTTGATCGAGGACAAAATCCTTGGGAACAAACTCATCATAATAGCGTACCTAAATAACACCATGATCATCATACTTGATAAAAGAACTTCCAAGAAGCCAACAATAAATAGGTAAGCATGCATAAGCATAGAAAATTAAACAAGTAAAGTGCATGTACTAAATGCTAGTGGATCGTAACCCACTCCCACTAGAGGAAAAAAAGCCCAAGGGCGGTCAAAGGGCCCAAGGGTGCGTTTTGCCTGACCATTGGACTAGCAAACCCTTGGCATTTAGCCGTAGCCCTTAACGTTAAGGGGCTGCGGTCAAGGCAAAACCGCAGCCCTTGGTGGGTTAAGGGTTTGCGTTAAGGGCAAAACCGCGACCCCTTGTGACCCCAAAAAATAAAAATGTTTTTTTTTTTTTTTTTTGCATTTTGTTGTCCTAAATGTTCCCAAATAGTTATATATATTAGTATCATAAATTATGTTTTTACACAAATATAGAGAAAACAATAAGCTCAGATTACATTAGTTTGAGGTTGCCCTCGAGTGTTCAAATTGCAATATATGAGCGGGATCACAAACACAAACTAGCATTACAACAACTCACGAGAGACTAGCATCCGGATTTCTCGAAAGCAACTTCTCCGGAGATGATAGAACACGGGAAATAAAACGAAAATCGTAATAATTTGGAGGTGAACCCGGGGGTGTAGCGGGGGAGTAGGGAGTCTTCTTGGGCGATTGGAGGGGCAGGGTGTAGCAGGGGCAGGGTGCGAGGGGCGCCGGGGGTGCTAAGGTCGGGGTGAGGGTGTAGCAAGAGGGCGGCAGGGGGAGCGGGGGGTCTTTGGGGTGGGGGGTGCTCTTGGGCGGTTGGGGGGGAGGGACGGGGGTGTAGCAGGGGGGGGGGTGCGGGCGGCGGGGGTGCGGGCAACGAGGGGGGGGGTGTGGCAAAGTGGGGCGGGGCTTAAAACGATGACTAAATGCTAGAACTTTGGCTTAAAACGGATAGCGTGAGTGTTGTAGCATGAAACATCTCGATACACAAAAAGTACACGAAAAAGAAAAGAAGAGAGAAGAATCCTTTTTTCCCCAGACACTTGATCGACTTAATAATTCGAGAACCCAACTCACCAAGTATTGTCTCACCAAAAGAAACATTAAGGGAAATTCAACACTGTGACCATTCTAATCAATTCATTGCAAAGTAATCAACAAGAAAAAATATTGGATTAGAAATTAGGATAATAACCTCTTGCACCCCCCTTTCTCCCTATCTCCTCCCACACATAATGGAAAGGAGAAGGAAAAGAACGTCTACGCTATGATATTATCAAGCACATCCAATATATTGGATGAAATATCTTAAGAAAAATAGGTCATAGGCTAGTGGTGATCGCTAGTTAAGCTCTATAGTCTATATGTTCAAAACAAGTGACAGTTTTAATGAAATATAAAATAAAAAGAAATAGTTCGAAATATGACTCAAGTGAACAAAAAGAGTGAGCACTCGGGCAATCGGCAGAGATTTCTTGCATCACGAGCAAAACTTGAAGCTACATGAAACAAATTCCATTCACACAGACACTTGGCCTAACTACGGCTCATGAGCTTAATTTATGAGCCCGTGATCTATATTGAATCCTATAATACAGCCTGATTAACTTTGAAAAGTCACCGAGTTCTAGATAAGTGATCGCATTTGGATACCATCATATCATATACCAAACCAAAAAGATCTTCACTTTCTATTGTAGCAAAATAATCATTATTTTCTCGTACATCGGGATTTCTCGACTTCACATATAGCAAAACAAAATGACAATTTGTAAACCAAGCCATAATACAAGGTGCACATATATGATAAGAAAGTGCAATCTTCACATACCACTTGACCATTGGTAAAGCAGAGGAATTGGCCGAGATTCATGCATAGACGATGACGAGGAGGTCTACATCCCTCTCCCCTGCCATGATGTCTAGCCTTGCTAGTTCCCCTGGTATAATTGAATTCATTCTCCAAATCATCAACATCATCCTCTTCATCATCTCCCTCCACTCGAGGGCTCCCCGATGCGGAACTCATGTTAGCTCTTAAACGGGTAGAGCATGATAAAAGGAAACAATGATTACGGAAAGATATAAAGCAAGCGAACCTTTGTGTCTCTTGTATCGTGGCTTGCACCTTGGGGGCAGCATTGGTTTTGTCTTTCCTCTCATACTCATAACAAGGCCTGCAATGAATGCAAGAGTATCAAAAATCAAGTACCAAAATCGAGATCGTCTTGTCTCGAATATCGGGCGAAAGTCCCCTACCAATATCGGCTAAATACCTTAAGTGAAGCCGAAAACTTTCCCACCTCTCCCAAAAATGGAGTCCAATCAACACCAAGCTAATTATTCAAGTCCCCGAAAAATTGGAGTCCCCAAAAATGAAAAGAATTATCCAATCTTATTCAAAACTCGGAAATCATTCAAGTCCATACACTTAAACTAATTCAACAAACTAATCATAATGAACACGAGTTCAAAGATGCAGTTAACAAAAGTAGAAATGAAAAACCTAAATTCAAAGAAAAATTAGGAGTAAGAGTACCGGTGAAAAGGATGATTTAGGGCGGAAATAAACTCTCGATATCAATATAAACCCAGTTGATTCATTAAATTTGATATTTGAGATAACTTGAAACAGAGAAAAAAAAATTATCACTAACCACATGTTTATTGTAGGTATTTTCGGTCATATCACAAAAATTTTTCCACATGTTTTGGATCTATTTCTTCATACTTTCTACAATCAAGAACAAAGGACTTCAATAAATTAAAAAAAAAGTACATTTAAAATTAAACAAAAATACCCAAAAATGAGAGAAACTTACGATGCAATAAGCATTGGAGAAACACCTTAAGTTGAAGTCTTTGTGGATAAATAGGTTTTGTCGATAAAAATCGATCGATGTGTGAAATTGTCAAGCACCCGAGAAACTTATGAAGCACGACAAGAGGGTTCTTTGCGGGAGAGAAAGTCGTGCATCGCAAGGACAGAGCAACATCGAATGATAATCCGTCGCGAAGAAGAGGAGAGGAGGGAGAATTCGTCGTGAAGAAGAACGCCTCGTTCGAACCTCGCCGGCGAAGAAGATGAGAGGAGAGAGATGATCCTCTGCCTGGTTTGCAATGAAGGGAGGAAGGTTGTAGAAATGGGTGTTCGAGATTAGGGTTGCTCGCATTAAAATGGGAATGGAAGGGGAGAGGTTTATTTCATTGTTGTTGGGCGACTTTTAAGGGCTGCTAGTTAACTCAAAACCGCAGCCCTTCATTACTTATGTGGTGCAGTTTTTTGGCCTAACCGCACCCTTCACTAAAAGGGGTTGCGGTTTTTGGGTAGTGTCGTAGCCCTTCACTATTAAGAGTTGCGTTTTCAAAAACGCAGCCCTTCGCCCCTGACCCTTGCATTTTTTTTCACTAGTGTCCCCATGGTCTTGTCCAGATCGCAAACTCTAGACGACCTATGGGTTACGTTCCATCTTCTCGTGTCTAAGAATGGCCAAACTCCCAATGCGGACAATACCGGACTCTTTTGCTTCCCCAACTTCTCGGATGACTACATAAACCTAGGTGTACCCTAGATCGCAACCTAGATGAGTGACTAATAAAATACGCAACCATTTTAAACCAAATTTCTAAATCCATTCAACCATTAAATCAATAAACATCTTTAATACATAAAACTACATTTCAAAAGATCTAGCTAAATAATGTACCTTGATCTTGCACAAAGAGTATACTAGCATCTTCAATTAGTCTTATGCTTGAGCGTTCTCTCTAACCAACTAATAATATAAAAATCTAATAAGTAACTTATCACATGAACTTAATCATGAATTTGAACATGAATTCTTACATAACCAATCATGAGCATAATATTTTTGAGTAAAAACATGAAATTCTTTTACTTGAACCAAATAAAATTGAAACTTGAATAAAGAATACAAAACTAAAATAGATTAAGAAGAGAATGAAGAACCTTGGAAGTAAGAGAGCTTGGATTCTTCAAAGTTTTTGTGTGGAAAATATGGCTTAAAGTTTGTGGTATTTATAGGTATTGAATAGGTAGTACTTAATTTCCAAAATTAAATATTTTGCAATCTTCACCATAAATTAGAAGATTAAACCAAGATTTGTAACCTACATTAATTTGAAAGTATTGCTAATTTTTTTTATTTCAAATCTTCATCATTTAAGCTGTTTTTTCAAAAAAAACTTATTTAATTAAATTTTGACTAGGATTTAAATCCAAAAGTTTAACAACTCCAAGTTTGAGCGCCATATTCCCACCAAAGTAATTTAAAACCCAGTGAAATTACTAAAATAACCTTTGCTTAAAATATTTATTTTAGAAAATAAATATTTAATTATTTAAATAAATACTCAAAATATGGAGTATTAAGGAAGCCGATGTAGAAATTCCTCATGAGACTTTGATATGTGGAGGAGATTACCCTATTTTCGCAATAGCTAAGAGTACATATCCCGATCTAGAGGATCGCATATGGTAAGCAACTTATTTTCGGAAAGAGTTATTCTTCCTCCAACTAATGAAATTGCGACATGGTCAATGAACATGTGTTGTCTCGATTGCTAATTGAAGAAAGAACATACTCGAGTTTAGATGCAATTTCAAGTCGAGGAAGGGAATTTTGAAATTCATGAGATGTACTCTACTTGAATTGTTGAATACAATAAAGTACGGGGAATTGCTAAATCATCATATATATAAGATTGAAGGTGGGGGCACCTAGGTGATGCTCCTAAGGAATATTGACCAGACTTCTAGGCTATGTAACGGTACTAGGTTAGTTGTTAAGCATCCCGACAATCGCATTATTGGGGTGTGTAATGTGGGGACAAAGTTTTATTCCAGTGATGACACTTACCCCATAAGACCGTAACAAAGTTCCTGATCAAATTCGGAGACGGCAATTTCCATTAGTTGTCCTGTTTTGCAATAATGATAAATCATAGAATCTCAAAAATTGATTTTATTAATGATTAATATGCCTTTATATAGGCATTACAAACCTACATATACTAGAAAAAGGAAACATAACAAAAGATAACTATGAATAACTAACTAAAAGATAATAAATCTAACCCTAACAAACTAATACTAGGGCGTAAGTATACTCGCCCATAACTCCTAATGTGATTAAAGTAAGAAAAATCTATTATAAGTAGAGTAGTAAAAACTTACAAGCAAAAATACTACTAAAAGGAATAAACTCCGAACAAAAATAGAATCCTAACCGAACTAGGGAAACTATATAAATCCTAACTGTAAGTAAGACTTTACAAAAGAGATGGAACCATGATTGATTTCGCATCATATTGCAATAGCTAAATTAGGATTTATTTTTGATTGAGATTTGTGTTTTGTTATGTAAGTGTTATTCCTAGAGGAATACTACAAGAGGGGGTGAATTGTAGTTTGTATTTTCTAAGGAATGTTTTTGCGGAATTGAAAAGCTAATTAAGAAATCAATAGGAACACTTGGGAATTTAACCGAGGAACCTTCTTGATACTCCTCAAGAAGGAAAACCTCACTTTTCTTTTCTTGCAGTGCCTCTGTTACAACCTCACTCTACTCCAAGTTCATCTCAAATTTGAGTTCCCAAAGTATGATCCCATTTGATCACAACTTCTCTCCACACTCTCTCAACAACAAAACTTAACTCTAAGCCTTAGGAAATTAAATAACTCTAATCTCTTAACCCTAATTACAATTCAATAAGAATTATTGACACTTTAATATTTAGGAAAACTTTGACAATTTCGAACTTTGAACACACTTGAGTAACTTTAAAAAATTAATTAGAAGAATTTAGCTTGTGGTTAGTCATACATAAAACCGAATAAACTTCCTTTATTTATAGTGGCTAAGTAATTCACAAACTCATTCATTAACACCACTAACTCCACTAACATTTAATTCCTAGAATTTAGGAACCACCCGCTTCATGGGTCACGTTGAGCTTGACATAAGATAGCAAAATACTTTGGGTAAGGAGAGCATTTTTAGGAGATTAGTTATTCTAACTTGATCCCAAAGAAAAGATAGGATCTCGGGAAATATTTTTTTTCCATTAAAAGCTCTTCTTTTTATTTTATTAAAACTCTTTCACTTAATAAAACACGTTTTATTTTATAAATCAAATACTGAGAGAAATTTTATCCAATTATTCATATGTGTGTTCTTTTTACTTGAGAATTTATTTGAATAGTCAAAATTGGGGATTATTTGTATCAAATTTTCCATTCTTAATTAATTACTTTTAGAATCCAAATTTATGTTTGATTGTCACACTAAGTTGTTAATTCTGAAATGTTTTCCTTCCATCTTTCCATTTGTAAATAGTCAATAATCTGATTGAATTTAAATTTCTTCCATAAATTTTAGGATTTTAATTGTCCTCTTGTACTTTTGTATTTTTAAATGCTTAAACAAGTGCTACACATTTGCCAACCAATTAATCTTGGTTTTTTTTCAAATGACTAAACTCACATGGGTCATATCCTAGTTCTGCCACTGCCTCCGTCGCATATTTATTGCAACACACCCTTTTGTACAGAGTTTTAGGAAGTAAATAAAATTGGTAGTGAGTTTTATTATTTTATTATGAAAGTTAATTTAATAGAAAATAGCGGGTAATCATATATTATAACTAAATTATGTGGGTCCCTTAATTGATGGTGGGTCAGTGAGGTGAGAATTATTGTGTCTCTCATCATTTTTCAATATAAGATGTGCAGTATAGTTTTTTTTTTGTTATAGTTGTAGTATGAGAAACGATAAATAACAACAGTGAGTCTATGGGTAAAATAGAAGTGTTGCAATTAACATGGATTGTCGAATATGATAAGTGGTTGTGATTAATATGAGATAAAGGGAGCATTGAATATTATTTCACAAACATTAAGCATAGTCCATAGAAGTGTTTTTTTACTTGGAATTCAAAAATCAATTACCAGTATAAGGACCTTAGTATGATGTGTATGAGTACTAGTTCCATTGGAGGATGCATGATTTCAGGATTAAGGGTGCGAATAAAATTTTATACTCTCCTTATTACACCTATTTCACCCCTTCTTCCAGGATGGTGAGTTCAACGAGGAAGGGGAATCAAAAAATTTCGTAAATACGAATAAAACAATAACACTACAATATAGTGATCTTAATTCTCAAACTACTTAGCTTTAACCTAGATTTGTTATTAAAAAATACCACAAGTTACATTTTTAAAATCATAAGTTAGTGTTTAATAATAATCATGTTATAGTATTAGACTATTAGTACATGATCTTATTATATGTTCCTATAATATATAACATGAGTTTACGACAAGATTTAAGCTAAATTCTCCCCGAAAATCTTACAAACTTGGGCTAAAATCATTTTCGATGGTGGTAACCTCAATTTCTACTTTTATGTACTTACTTTTCCAGTTTTCCTTAATAATAATTCTCTTATCTCTCTCTATTAGAGAGTTTTCTAACCAATTATTGGGTTCTTAATTTGTCTCACCTCTAGTAGGAGTTTAGAGTTTGATTTGTTAGTTTCCTCCTGTGGGAGTTTAAAGTTTGATTTCTATGGTTTGTTGCAAATATGCAGTTAATTGACGGTTTGTTGTACAAATTTACATCATTATTGGTTTTTCGTACATTTTCTACACGGTCCAATAAAGAGGTATCTTCTCACAACTATGTCAGGATGATAAACGCTCTGATAGAAGGTTGCAAGATTAAGCAAACAAATGGAGGCATGCCATATTGTCATTTTTGGTTCATTATTATCATATAGCTATATCATAGAGGAACTTTAGTTGATCAAGTTAGGTTGTGTTTTGTTTCTCTTTAATATCAATTGTAGATGTCATATGGCTTTTGATTAATGAAATTTATTTTTCCCCTTCAAAAAAATCTTACGGTAAGGTTTTATGATAACTTCTATAATAGGTCAGTTAGCAAATTACAAACCATGCTATGATCTTTTTCCTTTTTTAATAGGAAATATAAATGATGTAATCTCTAGTATGATATGGTCAATTACATGCAAGTAGAGTGCATATTACGTTATCAATTTTGATATAATAGATACAAAAATATGACCTGATTTAATATTATCATCTATTGACTAACTAAAAATTTTCTCATAGATTTTTGCTTAATGTGATTTATTATGTTACTAGATTTTTGACACGTGCAAATTGCACGGAAATTTTTGTTTAGTTAATATATTTATAATTTTCTTAATTTCATGAATATTTATAGCTAGTGGCTACATTAACAGTTGATACGAAAATAAGACAAAATTTTATATATTAGGATGTTTTTCCTAAAGTCATGGTGCAGACAAGGATGCTCATTATAAATAGATATTTTATTATCTGTTTCACCCAAATTTCTAAAACGAATGAAAATCCGTAGTAAGTAGATGAAAAGCCAGTGATAATTGGAGAACGCAGAGGCGGGCCTTTTAACAGGCAGGCCTAGGCCTGGCCCCTAAAAAAGTAATAGAAAATGAAGAAAATATATATTTACGTAGATATATCTACATTCTTTGCACAATATATGCACTAAGCCTACTATAAGGCTAACAACAATTCAGCTAATAATGATGACACTAGTCCACAGTTAAGACGTCGGCAATGTTGAACATTCAAATTCCATAATTAGCATAAAAAGAGTAATAACTAAAGATACGTAGGAAACTTCATATTGAGGTCCGACCGCTTCAAACCTAAACAACCCTACATCAATATCCACTCCTTTTAAAGACCTCTACCAAATCAATGCCAAATTCATTTCAAATGGCCCCAAGAAAAATGTCTGGCCACCAATTAAAATGTTAAGAGCTACGTTTGGTCTGATTCCATCATGGATATATGTAGGCAACCTCTTTCAAGGCCCGACCACTGCAATTCAAAAACTTGTTTCTAGGGCTCATTTAGGCCCACGAGAAAAAGGCGATCACCAAATCATGAATTTTCAGTGCTCATCCCCACCTTTAGAACTAGATTGGGATTTGAGCCTGCATCATTAGCCTACCTTATTGCGTGAGCCAATTCATTATTGCTCTACCTTATTACAATTCAAGCTTTACAAAAATTCGTTCTGTAACGCATTACAAATCTGTCATTATCTATCAACTAAATGGATCATCCTTGGGGGGTTTCCCATTTCTCTTTCACAAAACTGTTTTCTAAAAAAGAAAAACTTGAACTTGTAGAGGAACAAGTAGCCTCATTGCATCTAGCTTGCATATCATCTCGTTGGTCATAAACTTCTTGCAGTAGTCATCGAGTCAAATCTCATATACGTGTACACACACATATTACACATACACATTCTGCAGTCTAGTGTCACATATAGTTGGACACTTGCCTTATATCCTCATAGTTTAGGTCATCAGTATGTCCTATCCATTTCTCACTTTCGAGTGGATGAACTTTACGTAAGTTATTTATTTTCTCCCTTTTTAGCGAATGAACTTTTCGTAAGTTATTCCTTCTCGCTTTCGAGAAATGAACTTTTCGTAAATTATTCTTTTCTCGCTTTTTAGCGAATGAACTTTTCATAAGCTATTTCTTCTCATTTTCAAGCGAATCAACTTTTCGTAAGAATACTCTTTTTCTCGCTTTTTAGCGAATGAGGTTCTCGTAAGTTATTTCTTCTCGCCTTTTAGTGAATGAACTTTTCGTAAGTTATTTCTTTCTCGCCTTCGAGCGAATGAACTTTTCCTAAGTAATTTATTTCCCTCTCGCTTTGAGCGAGTGAACTTTTCGCAAGTTATTCCTATTCCAATCACTTTTAACTAAACCAATCTACCTTAAATCATCCCTTTCAAGCAAATAAACTTTTTGTAAGTTATTTTTTTCTCTCTCACTTTCAAGCGAATGAAATATTAATAACTTACTCCTTCCAAACAAATCGTTTTTACCTACCGTTCTTGTGAATTACCTTTAGTAGGTTATTCCTTCCTTTCTCGCTATCGAACGAATGAACTTTTTGTGAGTTACTCTTTATTCCTATCCATACACTAGCACTCACATCACGGGCCATAAGCTTTTCCTTGTATCCTTTTTATCTGCATTTTTGTATTATTCGTTGCATTCTACAGGTATGAAGATATTAACAACGTTAAATCAAGCGTTAAACAACTCTATATGGGTTGTATTCTGCCAAGGCGTGCAAACTATATATGAGAAAGACCGTCAGAGGGATCATTTGCGCTTTGCGAAGACATTGACAACGGAAGATCCAGCGTTATTAAATCCAGCGCCCTGGAGCGAAACGAAGCTCTATGATTGCCTTGAGCCGGACAATGCTCAAAATATCCTTTCATGCATTTCACTACATAATTTCGTTTCGCAAACTTATGCTTGTTTTGCAGGTACAGACGTTACACATAGTGGTCCTAGATTGCAGACATCTAGAATTATTCTTCCTCCCGACACCGTATATTTTGACTTTCGGTTTCACAAACCTTAGTCAAAGTTGTAAACACATATTGTGTCTCCCCATTTGAGTATCCAATGATAATACATACCATCGTCCTAATCGATCCAGCCCGAAGGAAAGCAATCCAAAGAGCTAAAGTCCAAAATTGTTTTTATGAACTCAAAGTCTATTTATTCCAAGCCCAGTTTTAAAGAGCCTAATTAATTATTCATGGTATTTAATTGCATTTCTTAAAGCCCATTTTCGAAAAGCTCAATTAATTATTCTTGATAATTAATTATATTTTCAATAAATATTAATTATCCATAATAATTAATTGTATTTTCAATAAATATTAATTATCCATGATAATTAATTATATTTAATAAATATTTTCTAAATTCAAAGATTTTATAAAATCAGATTTTTATTCGTTCATATAAATAATCTTCGATTTTAGAATATATTACTTAACCAAAGATAAAAATGAATCTTTATAACGAACAAAATCTCGCTCGATTTGTGTTACGTCAAGCACCCGAGGATGCGTGCACGCAACATCGAGATAGTCGATGAAACAAGGAAATGCGAGGGAGCATGCGCTAATGCGAAAAGCTCGCGCTAGGCGCATTGCGCACGCTCGTGCACAAGATGGAAGCTCACCTTTATCTTTTTCGCACGATTCTCGAACTTGTTTTCTATAAATAGACCATCTTTTCGACGAACATTTTTCGAGACTTTTAGAACGACTTTACCACACTTTCCTACGACTTCCAACTACGGAAATAGTCTCAAATAATTTTAAACACCTCATACACTCAAAATTGATTTCATATTTCAAGCTTTGAGGATAGCTCCTCGAAAGTTATTCATAAGACCAAGGCGATTAAGGTATATTCTTGTGGGTCCTTTAATTTAATTAATTCCTATTTATTTGCTTGAAGTTACTAACTTTCTTTTCATGATGTAGATCTTTAAGCAAATTTGTGTCTTTTTGTACATTCTTAATCTCTAATTACTTCTCTACGCTTTTGCACTTATTTTCATGTTTACATTTTTATTGCATTCATCACCTCACATGTTATTATTGCTAATTACAAGACATAAATAAATATTCTAATGCCTAATAAGATAATTGGACAATTGGTTTACTATCCTAGTAATTTTGATTGCTAATAACATGTCACTAAACATTAGTCTTTTAGGTGTTTAATGAACCAACTTAGACTAATCTTTTCTAGAGTGTTGAGCGCGTTATGTGCGAGTCTAATTCATGATCATGTTTGTACCCTCACTCCCGGACTTAATTTTTGGTTCATGACCAATTATGAAGTTATAACGGGAAAATCTATGTTGGATAAGTCCCTAAGTTGTCCCTAAGATTTCTCAATGCACAATTAGGTTTATGAGTCTTCCTTTAAAGACTTGTTCGTAACTTTAAATTGTTTTCAATAAAACCCTTCAAAAAGGTAGTCAAATACGCGCTCAAACCATGTAGGCAATAAAGACACGCCTACGCACATGCACTGCTATTTTGATAGGAATATAAAAACACACCTATACACTATTTTGAGCAAACCGGCCACAGATGGAATTATTCCTATCTATATTTCCTTTAATTTATGGGATAAACAAAAATTAAACCCATTTCATTTTTGAAACCCTAACATTTAAAAAGGAGAGGAAAGGAGTTTCCCCCTCATTGTTCCCCTTGTGGCGGTACTCTCCCCTCCTCCCTTCTCTCACAAATTCTTCCTCTTTCTCTCAAAGAAACTCGATTGCACTTTACACTTGTTCTTAATTAATTTTCTAATCATAAAAGGTTAGTACTTTATGTTTTATGTTGAGAATTGTGCCTTGTATTTTGTATGCATGTGTATTGAGATTTTCGACACTTTTTTGTTGATCCCAACATGTTATAGTTTGTGTAATCTAACTAGAATAATTAGATATAAATCCTCATATCATGTATTAAAATTAAATGTCTTTTAATCTTTGAAACTTCATGGTTTTTTTTATTATTAAAGCACAAATTGATTTTCTTTTGGACAAGATATTTTAGTACAAGTAGTACTTTGATACCATTATTAGTATTATAGTAATTCGCTAATTATTGTTAGGATAGTAAGACCAAGGATTTTCGGACAAACCCTAAACTTTCGAAAAAACCGTTTTTTAAAAACCGAAGGGTTTTACTGCAGTGAGTGGTGTGCCGAATGCGACCTCGGTGAACAGGACGCATTTTGCTGCGCGGACCGCATCCACCATACGTTCGTGCAGCAGCCTGGCACGAAGTGCATGTTCTGACGTGTCAACTGTCTGGCCGAATTTTGAACATTTTGTAATTCATCAAAGTTTCTCAATGTTTTAACTTCTAATTTCCTCCTTATTGTGTTTTATGTTATGAATCATTAAGTTAATAAAAGTTGATGGATTATGTTGTGATTTATTTTATAATTTAGAATAGTAAGTTAGTTTTGGAAATCATTTAGTTTTATGTGATTGAAAGTTATTAATACTTAATACCTTGTTTGTGTTAGGAGCGAGTTCTTTGAGGGAAACTTCTAAACCCTTTTTTGTTTCCGTACATACGTAAAAGGTACGTACGTACACAATAGGTAGTTAAATTAGTGGTATCCACCTAGTATTATGTTGTAGGCTTGGAGTAACACTCGAAGCATACAAGATGAATTAGAACAAAGTTTAAGGTTAAGTTAGAAGCGTTTGCTTCTATGGGTTGTTTGTGAATGATAATGGCTCTCTCTAGTACTCTAAGGATACAGTTACAACTCCTTAGTTTATTAAAGCTTTTCTAACATCGCAAATTAGCCTAGCTAAGACTAATTAGCAAAGGACGAGATTAACATAGCTTCCAAATCCAAGAAACAAAGTAAGCTTAATGAGATAAATACTCGGTTTTGTTTAGGCATAAAACTTGAATGATTTTTCGTTAATGAATCATGTCCTTAAATACATCAGCTTCATGTCCTAATTTTCATATTTTGATAATAAAACTAATTAGGAAAATTAAACAACTAACTACACTAAGTAGATCATGACTCCACCTTCCTTGAATTGTGGAAAAAACTCCACCTTCCTCGCATCCTTTCTAGGCAAGGCTGATGGGGCTTGATGGCACGCCTCAATAGTAGGGAGTAGTTCCTACTTTCACACACAACACACGCTAACAACTCATGACTTGCAATGGCTCTCTTGCACACAACTTCCAGCAGCTCCATGATGCAACAAAAGTGTTACAAACTAGCATCTAACTCCAACGTGCATCCATGACTCCTATCAACACTAGGACTCTTACTTAACTACTTGTACATGACTTAGAATCATAAGAATTATATGACTCCTAGCTAGTACAGTTTTAGAGAATTGAAATAACAATTACAACTTAATGAAAATCAAAGTCAAACAATGAAAACAAACCGAACTCCATAACTAAGATAACTTAAGCATGAACCAAACTAATAATGGACTCTAATTCATTCTTGATGGACAATGAACAAGTTTTATACTCCATAATTGATTCTCCCACCATGGCTAGGATGGAACCAGCTTTGTTGATGTTCAATGATGGGGTTACCCCGCCATCATCCTCCCCTTATTGAAAAGAGTTTGATCTCAAACTTGGGATCTCACCAACATCTTCATGAAAAGGGCTAAGGTCCGAAACATTGAAGGTAGCTGAAACACGATAGGCTCTTGGCAACTTGATCTTATAAGCATTGGGGTTGATCTTCTCAAGGACCTTGAAAGGACCATTTGAACTAAGTCTCAATTAAGAATGTCTCTTGGAAGGGAAACGTTCCTTCCTCAAATGAATTCATACTAGATCACCTGGTTGGAATTAAACATCTTTCTTCCTTTTGTTCAAGCGTAGCTTAAGCTACTCATTAGCCTTGATAATCCTTGTTCGAACGAGTTCATGAAATTTCTTAATCTCCCTTGCTCTTGCATAAGCTTTCATACTAAACTTGTTTTGAATTGAAAGTGGTGAAAAATCAAGAGTAGTGCAAGGATTAAGACCATAAATAATTTCAAAGGGACTTAAACCAGTTGCCTTGCGGGGAACTCGGTTGTATGCAAACTCATCATGAGGGAGCATGTCTTCCCATTGCCTTGGATCCTTGGTGGCTAAAGCTCGAAGTAAGGTACCCAAAGTTCTATTGGTGATCTCAGTTTGGCTGTCGGTTTGTGGATGACTGGATGTGCTAAACTTCAGCTTTGTGCCCATCTTTTTCCATAGTGCAAGCCAAAAATGACTTAAAATTTTTGAATCTCTATCACTAACCATGGACCTTGGGACACCATGTAGTCTAACCACCCCTTTGAACTACAATAAGGCGGTTTGAACAACATCATGAGTGGTGTTACTAGCAATGAAATGAGCCATTTTAGAGAAGCGATCAACAACAACCATGATAGCATCCTTATGGTGTTGTGAGTGTGGCAAACCAGTGATGAAATCAAGACTCACATCCTCCCATGGAGCTTGAGGTGTAGGTAAAGACATGTACAATCTTTGAGGCAAGGAATGCCCCTTGGCTTTTTGACACGCATTGCATCTCTTCACCAAATACTCCACATCTCTATATAGCTTCGGCCAATAAAAGTAATCACTCACCAAAGAAGTTGTCTTCTCAATCCCAAAATGACCAGCTAGGCCTCCTTCATGGAACTCCTTGATAAGAGATTCACGCACACTATGCTTAGGGGCACATAGTTGATTGTTTTTAAATAAGAATCCATCAAAGAGATGGTATTGTCCTTGTGCGTGGCTTTGGCACTTAATGTATAGCTCACCAAAATCCGGATCTCCAACATAGTTCTCCTTCAACAATTCAAGGCCCATGACTTGACCTCTCAATGAACTCAATAGCATGTACTTTCTCGACAAAGCATCCACACCTTTATTCATCTTTCCTGACTTGTGCTTTATAACAAAGTGAAAGGCTTGCAAGAATTCCACCCACTTGGCATGGCGTTCTTGCAAATTTTGTTGGCTTTGTAAGTACTTCTAGGCTTCATGGTCAGAGTGAAGGATGAATTCTTTTATAATTAGATATTGGCGCCAATGATCAAATGAACAAACTAAGGCATAAAACTCTTAATCATAGGTAGAGTATTTACGCTTAACCTCATTGAGCTTCTCACTAAAGTAGGCCAAAGGTCTACCATTTTGAGACAAAACCGCACCTATTCCAACACCAGATGCATCACACTCCACTTCAAACACCTCATCAAAACTAGGTAGGGCTAGAATGGGGGATGTGGTCAGGGGCGGACCCACGTGGGGTCCTGGGTGGCCCGGGCCCCACCAATATTTTTTTTAAAAAAAGTTGTGAGTTTTGGGAAAAAAATATGCCGAAACCGCTAGGTGAGAAAGGCGAAAATCACACGCCTACTTCTACCATACCACTACTGTTCAGTACTTTAGCTAGAATTCCCAAAAGAAAACCTAAGAAAAGGTCTAATGTCTGACAACAAAGGAGAGAGAAAAAGAGAAAAAGGCAAAGGTGAAAGTGACGGATGTAGTAGTCAGAGAGTCCCCCCAACGGTGGGGCCCACACCAACAAATGGCACGCCACACGCGAGATGCCACGTAGCACATGTACTTGATCGTCGGTCGCCACGTGGCTCGCCACTGCCCGCCCACACCCCTCACCCAAAGGTCCGTTTATTTAATGCTTATATTCGTATTTTCCTTTTGTTTCCCCCAAAAGCAATTTTTACTATTTATTTTATGGAGTTTGGTGCTGGTGCAAACTTTCTTTATTTTTCATTAGTTGTTAATCGTATTACTAACGCTTTTATTGTTTGATTGATGCTATTTTATACAAAAGTGGTTATTGATCATAGATTTATATTTTTAAAGAAATTCTGAAGTAGTAATATCAATAGATTTCTATATAAATGATGTATCATTATTCTGTAAAATAAATATAAATTAGTTATACAAGTTTGTAAAATTTTAAAAAAAGTATGAAAAAGTCAGATTTTAATTTGATATCGTCGTCTTGTTATTAGATCATAAGAAGTCATTGGCAAAACTATGATATAATTAAAGATTAAAATAAATCTCATAATGAAAGAAAGACTAAACCAAAGAAACATTACTAATTTCTTTTCAAAAAGAATCAATAAAGAATTGTAATGGTTTATCTAAGAGAATTATTAGATTGTGATTTAAATAAAATAAAATTTTCTAGGTAATTTCATACATTTTGGGATTGTTCTTGAACTTTTTTATATTATTGGGTTGATTATATCGGGCCCCTTCAGGATCAAAATCTTGGATCCACCCCTTGCTGTTGTTAATCTCCTTCTCACCTCTTCAAAGGCTTGCTGGGCTTTGGGGTTCCATTAGAAGTGTTTAAGCTTTATGAGTTCAGTACGGGTGCTATGACAGTGCTAAAGTCTCTCACGAAGCGCCTATAAAAGGGACCTAGGCCATGAAATTAAAGCTTTGAAATTGTTGGATGGAGGTGGGAATGGGCCAATCTCTTATAGCTTGCACCTTCTTGTCATCTACCTTGATCCCTTCACTTGACACTAGGAATCCAAGAAAAGTCACTTGGTTAGAGAAGAATGCTTCAACAAAAGTGCTACAAACTAGCAACTAACTCCAACGTGCATCCATGACTCCTATCAACACTAGGACTCTTACTTAACTACTCGTACATGACTTAGAATCATAACAACTATATGACTCCTAGCAAGTACAGTTTTAGTAAATTGAAATAACAATTACAACTTGATGAAAATCAAGCTAAAACAATGAAAACAAACCGGACTCTATAACTAAGACCGATAACTTAAGCATGAACCATACTAAAAATGGACTCTAACTCATTCTTGATGGACAATAAACAAGTTTTATACTCTATAATTGATTTGCCCGCCATGGCTAGGATGGAACCAGCTTTGTTGATGTTCAATGATGGGGCTGCCTCGCCATTACATTGATTAAGGGTGAAAGCATGAGAAACTTAGTATCATGTATGTATAGGATACGAAATTGTTTGTATTGGGGAAATGAGTTGTGTTGTTATCAAGCATGAGTTTAGTCGAGTTGAGTTCAGTCGAGTTGAGTTCAAGTATGAGTAAGTCATATCTTAGAAAGCAAGTTATATTTCTAATTCAGCAAGAAGCTTTTATTAAAGTTCAAGTATTCTTAGAAGTTTCAAGTAAGTTTCACTTCTAGTCAAGTTCGAGGAAGTATTTTTAGTTCTTTCAAGGACTTAAAAGTAACTTGATTGATCACCAAGTATGTTAATATAAAATAAGTTCGATTGCGTTCACATGTTTTCTCTTGAGTTGACATGTTTCTAAACTATTAAATCACGTAAAGAGAAAAAAAAAGTGGGCATTACGACTCGTAGGTAGGATCCCCTATGAGCAATGAGCATAAGGGGGAAGTTGCAACCGCCATGTTGTATACTTCTTCGTAGGCTTTACATGACGATGTAGATGACCTTGTTCATTAGCGTAAAGCATCGAGATGGCAAAGGTTAGCCAAACTTCCAAAGGGCAAGGTCGGTTCAGGGGATGCTTGTTGGGGTATGATCATACTGATGTAGGACAATTGGTTGAGAGAACGGTCCAAGGGACTCTAACTATCTTCAAGTAGTAGTTAGTAGCCCGTATGACTCTATGAGACGATAGTGCCCATTCAATGCCAATCTTATTTAAAGTAATATGAGTAGAGTTAAGGTTGAGTCGTTTCATTTGTCCCACATTTGTTTAGTATCATGTTTAGATTTAGATTTTCTACATTCCTTTGTGTATTTATGCTTGGTTTATATACTTGCCTTTTGATTATTTTAAATAGTTTCTATGATAGCTTTTAAGCTAGTTTAGGCTAAATTTCTTCCTTTTCCTTCTTTTTGTGCATTTTTCCTCCTTTGTGCTCTTTCTTTGAGTGTTTGTTTTTATTTCGTGATTTGGGAGCATGCTTCGGAGGACCTACGGACAAACCCGAGGCAATACATTGAAGAAACGGGGCATCGAAGGCTCCGAAAGAGGAAAAAAAGGAGGAAGTGGACTAACCCGAGGGCCGGGTCGATCCGGGCTACGGTAGAATTCCATCCCCGATTGCTCGACCCGCCCGGTTAGGCACCCGAGGCTTTGGGTTCTGAGACCCGCCCCGGTCCGATGTTTTGAGAAGCCTAATTTGTTCTTGATCAAGTGGACCCTTGGGTCAAACCACCCGAGCACTCGGGTCAGTCACCGGCACGAGTCGTTATTTTTCCGGAACTCTTTCTTTACTTTGATGCTTTGTACGGGGCTTTTATGTAATTAACTCTGTTTTATTTTTTAGGACAATATAAGAGGAACTCCTCTTATTTTAGGTTAAGCAAATTTTATTTTTTAGATTGAGAGAGATTAAATCTTATTTAACATTCAAACTTTAGAACCCTAGGAGAGAAAGTTGAGGTTTAAAGCTTTTGAACTCCATTTTCACATTTATGCAAGCTTAAAAAGTTGGTAATTTCTTGTTTATTTCTTCTTTTCTTTCCCTGAATAATCTTGTTTATTGTCATAGTTTTGTTATTTAGATCTTGTTTATTAGTTGTTGGTTTTCCCCTTTCTCTTTCCTCCATGGTTATAGTGATAAAGTTATTTTAAGTTTTATGTTGCTTTATTTCCATGATGTGTGAGTAGTTTTATTACTAGGGGAAGGGATGTAACCTTCATTTACTCTTTGGATCCTAAATCTAAGTTAGGGGGTTAACTTTTGGGGTTAAACTTGTTGATTAAACTTGCTTTAATTGGTTTGTTGGGTGCTTGATCACCACTTGACTTGCATATTTGGAATTTCTAGTGAAGGATGGAGAGATAAAGCTAGGAATAAACTAAGTTTGGTTGCTAGACTAGGATCTCCATGAAAATAGATATTTTGTAGTTTAGGGAAGCTTGATTAATCATGTTGTGCTTGATTTGGCTAGATTGGTTGCTCATTGCCATGAGAATAGGTCATGAGTGACTAATCAAGCTCCTCTTATTAGCTCGAGAGAGTAATTAGAGTTCCCATTTGCGTGAATTTTCCCCTTGTGATCCCCCATTTGTTTCCCCTTGGCTTTGATGATTGGATTCTTGGATTGAGTGTTGGTGAATCCCCTAATCCCCTAGTTCCTTTACCCTTATTTTATCTCCTTTACTTGCTTTGTTGATTTAGTTTACCAATATCCTAGTTTCCTAAGACTTTAGAATTATTGCTAAACTCTCGAAAACCCCAAAAAATAGATTTAGCTCATCGTATGTAGCGAATTAATCCTTGATTAACCCTACTTCCTTGTGGATTCGACCCTATACTTACCCTATCTTGGGTAGTTTAGGTTATATTTGGCGAGTTTGGAACGACCCGTCAAATTTTGGCGCCGTTGCCGGGGAGGTAGCGGTTAACATTGGCTAATTGGTTAGTTTTGAGACTAAATTGTCTTTGTCTTTATTTTGGTATGTTTACCTCTTGATTGTTTTTACTAATATTCTCCTTATCTTTGTTAGTTTCATGTCAAGAAGATTGAGGGGTGATCCAACCATTCCCATCGATCATAACCTTAAAAATACATTGAGGCAATTAAGGAGAATCTTTAGGCCTGGAACCCACGGTCCAACCATCGGTCGTTGAACAACAAGGTTTTGAGCAAGAGGCGTCCGTCTCCACTACTTCTAGCACTATGGGGGATGAAGCTCCTAGAGCATTATGGGACTTTGGGCATCCCGAGGCCTTTGAACTCAAAAGTGGAGTTCGTTGTCCAACTACCACCGCCAACTTCGAATTTTCTCCACATTTGATTCGTATGATCAAACAAGATCCATATGGGGTATGACTCATGAGTGCCCTCTTGAGCATTTGGCTAATTTTTCGGATTTATGTGCCACGGTGAAGCAAAAAAATGTGAGACAAGAGTTTGTGAGGCTCAACCTATTTCACTTCTCTCTTGTGAGCAAGGCTAAGAAATGGTTGCAATCCATTCCGGAAGACTCTTTAACAACTTGGGCATAAGTGACAGCAGCTTTTGTGGATGAATTCTATTCTGAAAAGAAGACCTCCGAAGCTAGGAGGAAGATAGCTAATTTCTCCCAAGAGGAGGATGATACATTATATGGAGCTTATGATAGGTTCAAGGACCTTCGAAGATCTTATCCTCACCATGGTTATAGTCAATGGATGCTTATGCAAAGCTTCTATGATGGTCTTCTTCCTATGACCTGTGCAAGCCTTGATTCGGTTGCAGGAGGCCAACTAACAAAGCTTCCGGTTGATAATATATTGAGCCTACAATTGAAGAGGTAGTGAGACACTACTCTTGGGGGAATTCTACTAGAACCACAAATAAGAAGAATGCAAGCAAAGGCAAGTATGATCATGATGCCATTGACCACATTAATGCAAAACTTGATACCTTTGCAAAGAAGTTGGAAAAAGTAAGCTTGGCAACTCCTAGCCAAGGCACTTCCCAAGCTTTTTCTTGTGAAATTTGTGGTGGATCGGACCAAGCTAGTTCTTATTGTGGTGGGTCAATGGACCAAGTTGCATGGGTGAATACTAGAGGTGAGGGAAATCCTAACTTCAACAATCAAGGAAGATGGAATAACAATGCAAGTGGTGGATGGAAGAACCCTCAACCACCTCAACCTTACCAAGCCTCAAATAGGCCACCCGGATTCCATAACCCCCAACAAACATTCACACAAACACCCCCTAGAGCTCCCTTTGAACCAAACCAACCAAAACAATCTTCCCTAGAACTAACCACTCACAAACTCTTCTTTTGCCCAACAAACAAAACCAATGCCTATAATGATAGGAAGTTTGGAGAGATAAACACTTCCCTCCAACAAATGAATGCTCACAACAAGATAATTGAGACACAACTTACTCAAGTGGCTCAACAAGTAAACAACAAGTCCTTAAATTATTCTACCCAACTTCCTAGCCAACCAATCATTCGGAGAGAAGCTCAAGCCATCACTTTGAGATCCAGGGGCTCGCTATGAGGGTTGTAAGATGCCCACACTTGATGATGCTAACCCCTCCAAGGAGAGTGAGAATGTGGATAGTGGAGTGGATAAAGAGGTTGAAAATGTCATTGTGGAAGACATTCATGAGGATGGACCTCCTATAGTTTTTGAACCCGAAACATATGATGTATTTGATCTAGGATGAATCAAACACAAGAGTAAAACGTGCGGATGATTGTAAGATTAAACCCAATGATTCGAACAAGGTAACAATGGATAGTGCTTAGACGTTTAATGATAAAGGCTAAGCCCCCACAAGAAACAATCTAAGGGTTTTGATGCGTAAAGGCAAGGCCACAAGCAATCAAGGTTGAAGAACACTCAAAGTATTCGATTAGCACAAAGCAAAACTGATTTCATTAACTAACTGAAATAAACGTCCAACTTAGCTATTTAAAAGAATAGAATGTAACTTCTAATAGGCTTAGGATAAGTCCCTAAGTCCTAGACTCCTAACACACTTGAATCATGTAAAATCCATCGTTTTAAGAACGTAGGCAAAACCATGACTCCTAATCAAAGTAAGATAACAAAACCGAAATAAACTAGATAACAAAAACCTAAACCAACTAGGATATGAAGAAGTTCACCAAGTGAACTCTCCTAATGCATGCCAATCACTAAGCACGCCATTTCACACGCATTGTTGCTGCTCATATTCATGCATAACCATGCAAACTACTACGTGTGTTGAAGCCCCTAAAAACCTGCCATGCATAGCCTCAATTGACTCCACATCTAACATGACATTGTTATGCATTAAGGCTAGCACATCATCATCCATACTTAGATCATACTCCTCATCTTCGAAAACTATTGTCCTCAATTTGAAGGCATTGTCATTTATTTTATCAATGATCTTAAAGGGGCCTTCTGATCTAGGCATCAACTTGTTTTTCCTCATGTTAGGATACCTCTCTTTGCGTAAGTGTAGCCACACTAAATCACCCACTTTGTACTCATGTTGCTTGCGGTTTTTGTTGGCTAGCATTTGTACCTTGCATTCACTTTCTCAATCCTTGCTCGAACTTGTGCGTGCAATTTTAACATAGCTTGCGCTTTTGCTTGAGCATCACCATGCACATAATCACCTTTTGGCAATGGAATGAGATCAATGGGCAACCTGTGATTTGCGCCATATACAACTTCAAAGGGAGAGTGTTTAGTAGCATAAGTAGGAGAACGATTATACGCAAACTCAGCATGAGACAACTTCACATCCCAATCCTTAGTACTTTTACTCACCAAACTCCTAAGCAAAGCTCGAAGTGTACGGTTTGTTACCTCCGTTTGCCCATCAGTTTGGGGGTGATGAGAGGTGCTAAAACAAAGCTTTGTACCAAGCATCTTCCACAAAGTTTTCCAGAAATAAATTATGAACTTGGTGTCTCTATCACTCACTATTGTTTTAGGCATTCCATGTAAACGCACAATCTCCTTGAAATACAAATCAGCTACCTTAGATGCATCATCCGTTTTGTGGCAAGGAATGAAGTGAGCCATTTTAGAAAAACGATCCACTACAACCATAATTGAATCCTTACCTCTTTGTGTACGAGGCAAACCCACATAAAATCCATGGAGACATCCTCCTAAGGAAATTCCGAACAAAAGCGAGTATATAACCCTTGATGAAATGTAATCCTCGACTTTTGACAAGTAGCACAACGAGCAATAACACCTTGGACATCTCCTTGCATCTTATGCCAATAAAAATGTTCTTGCAACATTGCAAGGGTCTTAGTATTACCAAAATGCCCAGCAATGCCCCCTCCATGAGCCTCCCTAACAAACAATTCACGAATTGAACAAGAAGGAATACAAAGCTTATTACCTTTGAAGAGAAATCCATCTTGCATGACATAAGATCCCACGGCTCCTTTAACACACTCCTCAACAATAGGGCCAAAATCAACATCTTCCTTGTAATATTCTTTGATGAGCTCGAAGCCTAACAACTTAGTTTGAAGCACACCAAGCAAAGTGTACCTTCTTGAAAGAGCATCAGCCACCACATTATTCTTACCTTCTTTGTACTTGGAAGAAAAGTTGAATGATTAAAGGAACTCAACCCATTTTGCATGCCTTGGATTGAGCTTTTGCTGCCCATATATATGCTTAAGAGCCTCATGATCCGAGTGTAAAATGAAGTGACTTGGGCGTAAATAGTGACTCCAATGATCCAATGCCCTCACTATTGCATAGAATTCCTTGTCATAGGTAGAATAGTTCAACCTTGCCCCATTCAATTTCTCAATAAAATAAGCTATGGGACGCTTACCTTGCACCAACACTGCACCAATACCAACTCCACTAGCATCACACTCCACTTCAAATGGTTGTGAAAAATCGGGTAAGGCTAGGATACGAGTGTTGCACAAGAGTTGTTTTATGGTTTCAAAGGCTTGTTGGGCTGCTCCATTCCACTCAAACTTCCCTTGTTTAATGCACTCAGTCATGGGAGCCATAATACTACTAAAATTCTTCCACCAAATCTCCTATAAAAAGAAGCAAGACCATGGAAAGACCTTACTTGAGAAATAGTAGTAGGAATAGGCCAAGAGTTTATGGCTTCCACCTTCGAAGGGTCAACAGATACGCCCTCCTTAGGAAAGAACACTTCTCCAATTTAGCATAAAGTTGATGCTTCCTCAACACCTCAAATATGGCCCTCAAATGACCCAAATGATCCGCAACACTTCGACTATAAATCAGTATGTCATCAAGGTATACCACCACAAATTTACCCAAAAAAGGTTTGAGCATCTCATTCATCAACCTCATGAAGGTACTAGGAGCATTAGTAAGGCCAAATGGCATCACAAGCCATTCATAAAGACCCACCTTAGTCTTGAAAGCAGTCTTCCATTCATCTCCCTCCGTCATTCTAATTTGGTGGTAACCACTTCTCAAATCTATCTTGGAGAACACCGTTGAACCATGCAATTAATCAAGTAAATCATCAAGTCTAGGAATAGGAAACCTATAATTGATTGTTATATTGTTCATGCTCTAGAATCTATGCACATACGCCAAGTCCCATCCTTCTTTGGCACCAATAAGGCCGGAACAGCACAAGGGATCATGCTCTCCCTCACATATCCCCTCTCCATCAACACCTCAATTTATCTTTGAAGCTCGTTAGTCTCTTGAGGGTTACAACTATAGGCTGCCTTGTTTGGTAAAGAGGCTCCAGGAACAAGGTCAATTTGGTGCTCAATGCCTCTAATAGGAGGTAAACCCTGGGGTAAGTCATTAGGAAACACATCACCAAACTCCTCCAAAATCCGGCTCACGCACTTGGGAATAGTAGGCTGTGAATTTGTGGTGCTCTCTTCACTCACTTGGACTAACAAATACCCTCCTCCTCTTTCTCCAACTCACTAGTAAATTATTTTTCAGTTAAAAGAAGGTTCTCTTTGGCGTGGGGTTTAGAGGTAACAAGAGGTTTCAAAGCAGCTTTTTTAGTCTCAATAGTTGCAATATAAACATTAGCACGACCATCATATTTCGCAAATCTATCATATTGCCAAGGACGTCCCAATAACACATGACAAGCATCCATATTAACCACATCACATAGCACTTCATCTTTAAATTTAATAATCTCAAAAGAAATAAGTGCTTGTTTATTTACCTTAACATCGCTGCCATCACTTAGCCAATGCAATTTGTAAGGCTTGGGATGAGGTGTGGTTGGCCAATTAAGTTTGTCAATCAATGTAGTGGAAACCACATTCGTGCAACTCCCGTGTCAATGATCAAATCACACAATCTTTCTTTCACAAGACAACGTGTTAGAAAGATCTTGTCTCTTGAGTCTCCAAGGGTTTGCTTTGGAGTGAAGAGTGCGCATTATGAGTGCTTTTCCATCCTTCACCAGGTTTCTTCCTCCGAATCAGCTACATAGGCATCATCCTCTTCACCCTCATACTCCTCTTCTTCTAGGCTTGGGTCCTCCTTTGAAGCATAAGCCTCATCAATCTCTTGGATGTCCCTCAAAGTCATGACTCAATTGTTTGGACAATACTTGATCACATGCCCATACCCTTTGCACTTGAAACAAATCCTCCTCTCTTCTGTGGCTAAGGGTTGTGATGATTTGCCCTTATCTTGCTTGAACTTATCAAACTTAGGCGTGAACTTGGACGTGCTGCCCCCACCTTTCTCTCCTTGGTTCTTCTCATAAGTCTTCACAAACAGTTTGGAAAACGATGCCTTTTTGGATTTGGCATGTTTTTCCACCCTCATGGCCACTTGACATGCTTCTTCAAAACTCCAATAGGGCTGCCAATCAACCTTATTGGCTACTTTCTTGTCGAGGCCAGTAATAAGCGTTCAATTTTATGTTCAACCTTCTCCTCTAAATCGCACAACATAGTTAATCTCTCAAACTCGGCCACATATTCCTCAACACTAAGGGTGTCTTGCTTGAAAGAGTGGAGCTTCAAGAACATATCTTGGATAAAATCCGTGAGGCAAAATCTCTTTTCATACGCACCTTAAGTTGCTCCAACGAATCAAGTCGTGCTTTTCCTTCCTTTCTCCTTTTGTTCTTGAGATTTTCGAACCAAAGACTAGCATAGCTTGTGAGTTTCAACACAGCCACCTTGAACGGCTTATGATCATCATAGTCTTTGTAGTAAAAAACACGTTTAATCCTTTGTAGCCACTCCAAGAACTTATCTGGTTTCATGCTGCCATCAAATTCCGGAAGGTCAAGTCTCAAACCCCTATCATCATCATGAGGATGTTGCCTTGCCGAGGTCCGCTTGGGGTTGCTCATCATCCGAGCTAGTATCCCTGTGTGGTTGAACGAACACTCCTACCAGACTAAGAGAGTGGTTCCTCGTCTACCACCATGCGATTATGGAGAGATTAACAAGCTCATCCATGCGTGCCCTTAATTCCTGTAACTCCCTATCTCGACGAATATTATTGGCTTGGTCGAGTGTAAGGCCTCGAGGCACTCTAACCTCATTACCATCTCCACTTTGATCTTCGCCCATGGTATAGGATCCAAACAGAACTTGGATCTTGGACAAAATTTCTTAACACACACGCTGCTAGGGTTATGATATTTAGTAAACTTTTGTGAAATCACAAAATCTTGGATAAACGATGGAGTTTTGGAAGGTTTCTTTGAAGGGGTAAGTGTAATGGATGGATGTGTTTTGGTGATGTTTTGTGAAATTTTCGAAATCTTGGAAAAAAGATTCAAACCTTAAGGGTTTCTTGAATGTTGAATTCACTCCTCCAATGGCCGAAAAAAATATCTCAAGGATGAGAACCAAAGCTGCTGATACCAAGATGATGTATTTGATCTAGGATGAATCAAACACAAGAGTAAAACGTACGGAAGATTGCAAGATTAAACCCAAAGATTCGAACAAGGTAACAATGGATAGTGCTTAGACGTTTAATGATAAAGGCTAAGCCACCACAAGAAACAATCTAAGGGTTTTGATGCGTAAAGGCAAGGCCACCAGCAATCAAGGTTGAAGAACACTCAAAGTATTCGATTAGCACAAAGCAAAACTGATTTCATTAACTAATTGAAATAAACGTACAACTTAGCTATTTAAACTAATAGAATACATCTCCTAATAGGCTTAGGACAAGTCCCTAAGTCCTAGACTCCTAACACACTTGAATCATGTAAAATCCATCGTTTTAAGAACGTAGGCAAAACCATGACTCCTAATGAAAGTAAGATAACAAAACCAAAATAAACTAGATAACAAAAACCTAAACCAACTAGGATATGAAGAAGTTCACCAAGTGAACTCTCCTAATGCATGCCAATCACTAAGCACGCCATTTCACACGCATTGATGTTGCTCATATTCATGCCTAACCATGCAAACCACTACGTGTGTTGAAGCCCCTAAAAACCTGACATGCATAGCCTCAATTGACTCCACATCTAACATAACATTCTTATGCATTAAGGCTAGCACATCATCATCCATAATTGGATCAACATCAAGCAAATAGGCTCCTCCAATGAAGAGCTACACTCCTCCGGTTTCATATCCTCAAAGGTTAGCAAAGAAGCACTTCAATGACAAATTTGTTTAGTTTCTTGAGATAATAAAAGGTTTACAAGTTTATATTTCATTTCTCAAAGCTATGGCTAAAATGCCCACCTATGCCAAGTTTCTAAAGGAACTTCTTTCTAACAAGTCCAAACTTGAAGAATGTTCCACCATTGCTCTCACCGCCGAAGTTAATGCGGTCCTCCAAAACAAGCTCCCCAAAAAGCTTGAAGTGCCATTGGGTATACAAATGATGATCTCAAGTGTCTAAGTCCCACCTTGTGTATGCATCGAATTCATTTGGATGATGGTCAAGCCTCCTCTATTCAGCCTCAAAGAAAGCTAAATCCTAACATGAAGGAATTGGTAAAAAAGGAAGTTTTGAAACTCCTTGAGGCGGGGATAATCTACCCTATCTCGGATAGTAGTTGGGTTAGTCCCGTTCAAGTTGTCCCAAAAAACGGAGGAATGACCGTCATTAAGAATGACAAAGGTGAACTTATCTCCACAAGATCGGTCACCGGGTGGCGAATGTGTATTGATTATCGTAAGTTGAATAAGGCCACCCGAAAAGACCATTTTCCCCTCCCTTTTATTGACCAAATGCTTGAAAGATTGGCGGGTCATACCCATTTTTGCTTTTGGATGGTTATTCTGGGTTCTTTCAAATCCTCATTCACCCCGATGACCAAGAGAAGACAACATTCACATGTCCATTTGGCACCTTCGCTTATCGAAGGATGCCATTTGGATTGTGTAATGCTCCTTCCACTTTCCAAAGGTGTATGACCGCCATTTTTTTGGACATGCTTGAATCAACCATAGAAGTCTTCATGGATGACTTCTGTAAAAGGTAGGTTCCTCTTTTGACATTTGTATCTCCAACCTTCAAAAGGTTTTGGAGAGATGTCAAAAGATGAACCTTGTTCTTAATTGGGAAAAGTGTCATTTTATGGTTGAAGATGGCATCGTCCTTGGTCATAAGATCTCCCAAAAAGGGATTGAGGTGGATAGGGCAAAAATTGAGGTTATTGAGAAATTGCCTCCCCCAACTTCGGTGAAGGGAGATATCTTTTCTTGGGCATGCGGGCTTTTATCACCGCTTTATCAAAGATTTCTCAAAAATTTCAAAGCCCCTCTCCAATTTTCTTCAAAAAGACTTTGAATTTAAATTTGACAATGATTGCATGAATGCTTTTGAAACTCTCAAAAGGCCCTAATCTCGCCTTCGATAGTGCAAGCTTCGGATTGGAGCTTGCCTTTTGAACTAATGTGTGATGCTAGTGATAGCGCAAGTGGGAGCCGTCTTAGGGTAAAGAAAAGAAGGAAAGCTACATGTGATCTACTATGCAAGCAAGACGCTTGATTTGGCTCAAAGGAACTTTGCCACCACGGAGAAGGAACTCCTAGCAATTGTGTTTGCTTTTGACAAGGTCCGGTCATATCTTGTGTGCTCCAAGGTGGTGGTATACACGGATTATGTGGCTATCAAGTACCTCATGACCAAGAAGGATGCCAAACCCGGTTAATTAGGTAGATCCTTCTCCTTCAAGAGTTTGATATTGAGATCAAGGATAAGAAAGGCACCAAAAATTCGGTTGGCCAACCACCTTTCTCGCCTTCCCATGGATGTTTCACAAGGCTTGGAACCTCCCATCAATGATTCTCTCCAAGATGATTTCCTATATGTTGTGAAGGCTATGTATGCTCCTTGGTTCGCGGATTTTGCTAATTTTCATGCTAGTGGAGTCATACCTAGGATGACCTTAGCTACCAACAAAAGCGAAGGTTCATGCATGAGGTTAAGCACTATGTATGGGATGGCCCATACTTGTTCAAGAGGGGGGTGGATGGTATTTATCGGAGGTGTCTCGAGGATGATGAGATTGAATATGTAATAGGTATGTGCCATTCATTCCCATGTGGTGGTCATATGGGAGCCGACAAGACCGTGACAAAGATTTTACAATGTGGATTATTTTGGCCAAGCATGTTCAAGGATGTTTGGGGGTTTGTCAAGGCTTGTGATCGGTGTACCAAAGAGTTGGCAATATCTCAAAGAGGCATGAATTACCCCTCACAAGCATCTTCGAGTCGGAAATTTTTGATGTTTGGGGATTGATTTCATGGGTCCTTTATTTTCCCTCCTCCTTGGTAACCGCTACATCATAGTAACGGTTGATTATGTTTCTAAATGGGTCAAGCATCGCCTCCCCCTACAAATGATGCCAAGGTAGTTGTCAAGCTATTCAAGAAGGTGATCTCCTTGTTTCTGAGTTCCAAGAGCTATTATTAGTGATAGGGGATCGCACTTCGCCAAGAAATCATTCAAAGCCCTTCTTGCTAAGTATGGGGTGCATCACAAATGGGTATCTCTTACCACCCCCAATCTAGTGGTCAAGCGAAGATATCGAATAGAGAGATGAAGCTTATTTTGGAGAAAACGGTGAACCGATCTCGAAAGGATTGGTCTTCCAAGTTGGATGATGCATTGTGGGACTACCGCACGGCCTTCAAAACCCCTATTGGCATGACACCATACAAGCTTATATATGGGAAATCGTGTCATTTGCCCGTGGAATTGGCGTGCAAAGCTTATTGGGCCATCAAGGCTTTGAATTTTGACCTTCAAGCTTCGGGTGAAAGAAGGATGCTTGATATTCATGAGCTTGAGGAGCTTAGGAGGGATGCTTATGAGAGTGCTGGTAGTACAAAGAGAGAACAAAGGCTTGGCATGATCAACGAATCATGAAGAGAGAGTTCAAGGTTGGCGACAAGGTCCTTTTGTTCAATTCAAGATTAAGGTTGGTTCCGAGAAAGCTCAAATCAAGGTGGAGTGGTCCATTCACCGTGCAACAAGTATCCCTGCATGGTGCGGTTGAGATTTGTAATGATGCCAAAAGATGTTTCAAGGTGAACGGGCAAAGACTCAAGATATATTATGATGGTGCACCTATTCAAGAAGCGTACTCTATTGCTCTTGAGGACTACTCCCCTCTCGATGATTGAAGACATATGCTAGTCAAGCTAATGACTTAAAACAAGCGCTTAGTGGGAGGTAACCTATTTTTCTCACTTATCTCTATTTCTTTGTTTTCTTTTTGGTTTTGATTCACTTGGAACGATGGATTTTCACATATTAGAGTGACTTTTGGATTAATTGTTGTGGTGATTTTGTGATTTGTGCATGTTTAGAATTGATTTAGATAACTTTAGAGCAAAGAGAGGCTAAGAAGAAAGGAAAAAAGGAGCAACTTGGAGGCGACCCAGGCGCCCGGTCAACCGACCCACCAGTGTCGCTCAAAGGGAGATCAAAGTCCGAACCGACGCGAGACCCGCTCGGTTCACTTAACAACCCGCCCCGGTCATGGTCTTAGGGAGCTAAATAGAAACAAGTATCAAAGATGGTACGACCCGCCCGGCCGCTCACCCGAGCGCTCGGGTTGGCAGACCCGCCCGGGTCGTGTTGGCAGTTTGCACACTTAGGAAATCCGGCCGATTTTTTTTTTAACTTTTTTTATTTTTCTTCCCCTACTCCTTCATCTTCAACCTCTCATCTTTCTCAAACCCTCCTTTAAACCCAAACCCTAACTTCCCAAAACTCACTCAAATCACTCATCTCACCACTCAAAAAACTTGAAATCCCTCACAAATCTTCATCCTCATTGGCTTTCTTCCATAAATTTCAACTTTTCTTTCTCAAAAAACCCCATTTTCACTCACTTCTCACCATTTTCTCTCTCCGTAAAATGTTTACCATAACTCTCAAATTCATTCATTTCCACTCAAATTTCTTCACAAATACTTCATAAAACCTCATTCCCCTTCCATTTCTTTCACAAAAAACTCAAAAACAAAAAAAAATTAACTTTTTCCCCACCCACCACACCTAGTTACGGGATTTTGATTTTTTAAGCAACAAGAGGTTCAGCACATGGAGAGGAGGATATCAAAGTGGAGTAGACAAGCGGGGGAAGCTAGCTCAAGCCGACAACCGCAAGGGGAAAACGTCTCTGGGATTAATGCCCCCGGTGAGTTTCATGATCCCAAATTTCCTTTCCTTAATTAAGTTTGATGGTTTAGAGCATTTCACTACATTTCAAGCCCTTAAGGCTAAAGAATTTACCCCCACCCGCTTTGTTGATGAATCTTTGCTATCATTATGGGGGATAAGGGGGGATGTTAATAATATTGCAAATGATTTGCATATGAGAAAAGTGTTAATAATGAGAAGCAAAACCTATAAATGCATAACACTCGAGTTTCTTAGCTCTTTGGAGGTAACCGGAGAGCAATGGCTTACATACTCAATTGGAGCCGAAGTCGTTCTCCATTTTAGGATAGGGAATGTTGCTCGTTCTATGGCTATTGCCGACTTTGCTGAAAGTTTTGATTTAGAAATTGAGTCGAGCACCACTGCCTCATCCTCCTTCAACCTTTTTTATTGTTCATCCAAGATAAGTGGGTCAAAAACATACGAAGCCAAAAATGCGAATGACTCACTTATTCACCAACCGGCTATCCGGTACTTCCATAAATTTTGGGGAACACTATTTCTGGAAGGAAGGATAACTCAAAATTAAGTCAGTCTGAACTAATGATCATAGGTTCTTACCTATGGAGACATAAAAAATTGAACCTACCTTTGATGTTTGACCATCATTTCTAAAGGGTAGGCACCCCAAAGACTCACGAACGTCGGTCGATTGTTGTGGGCGGTTTAATTACCGCCATTGCTGAGCATTTTGGGGTTCGCCCTTGGACTCCCGAGGTCCAAGGGTCGAACCTCATAAACCAAAAATACCTATTGGATGCGCGCTGGTTTACTGTGAGTGGAATTCGTTTTACTTGGAAGATTGGTAAAACGTTTTCCATTCAACTTCCAAACTGCAGCATCACCGAAATCAAAACTGAGCGAGAAAACTATCTCATCTTGGAAGTCGCGGAGGGAGGCCCGGAGATCCGTACCTACCAAAGGCGGGATCCCCATGAGCTTTCCTCCTCCTCTTCCGCTCCTCCCCCTCCTCCTCCCCAACCCCATCCCTCCTATGTTCCCGACTATGCCCCTATTTATGCCCATATAGATAGGCGGTTTGATAGTTTTGAACAAAGATTAACCACCTTCCAACAAGAGATGCGGGATAGCTTTTCCCCCCATCTTGCAATTTTTTCATTATAACAACATGGTTTCTCCCGCACCCCCTACCCCTCTTATATGCAACCCCACTCCCTCCCCGAGGGGGAAGAAGACCTAGACCCTTGAGTTGGTCCTTATCCCCACCCCCTCCCTGATTGTTCTTATTTTCACACCGAGGACGGTGCTTGGTTTGGCTTGGGGGGTATTTTCATTGTTTGGGTGGTTTTTACTTTTCGGGAAAGTATTAGGAGAACCTCGTTGCTATTTTTGATTGATTTGTTGCTTGTGATTGTGGTTATGCTTGGTGAATAGGTCAATGCTTGTTAATATGTGTAATGCCATGATTTCATTTTTCCTATTTGTTTGTTTTCTTAGTTTTTAAGAAAAAGAAAAAAAAATCATATATTTTAAAAAACACAAAAACAAATTTCTTTCCTTTTTCATCTTCTTTCTTTATTTTAGCTTTCTTTCTTTTCCTTTTCTTTTCCTTCTTTTTCAATCTTTGTTTTTAGTTCTAAAATAAATATTTATATATTTGAAAAAAAAGCAAAAATAAAAAAAATTATAAAAAAAAAAATCTGAAAAACAAAGAAAAATAAAAAGAAGTTTTAGCTTTGAATAAAATTTTGACTTCCTTGCCCAAGGAAGATGCTAGTTGATGATATATGTGGATTCCTAGCTTTGATTTTGAGTATATGTTTAGAGGCTCCTTTTGGAAGAGTGTGAGTGTTATTCTAGTATGAACACTAGACCAACTACAAGAGGGCGGGTGAATTGTAGTTGAGGGGAAATTTTCAAATTGTATTGCGGAATTAAAACAAACTAAAAGTAGAAAGAGACAAACACAAGAGATTTTTACAAGGAAACCTTCCTAGGCCCAATAGGAAGAAAAACCTTGACCACGAGGGATTTTGACTCAACATCTCTTTACTATAATAGGCCAAAAGACTCGATCTTTTTACAACCTATTAATGGACCTTCTCTGTTCCTCTAGGAACTCGTTCCCAGTCACTCAGTTCCCCCTGAACTGATTACACTTACTTTGACTTCACTCGAAGTCTTCTCTTTTCTCTCTTTCTTTCTCTTTCTTGATTATAAGGATATTCTCTTAATTTTCTCTCACCCAAACACTATGAATATTACAATAATAAGTATGTTGAATATGAGAAGAAATTACAAGAAACTTTCTAAGATAATAATGAATTTTCACTCAAGAAAGTTGTATGTTTTTCTTTGAATGATCTTCCTCTTATATAGCTGCTCCTATCTAGCTTCTTCTTCTGGAATTATAATGCTCCATGATGTTGGCTTGTAGTGATGTGGAGATAATGGCTCAAGTTTCGCTGCACTTCCTCCACGTTCATTGCAACGGAAATAAACCAACTTCCACTATCCGTTAGTGGGAGTTTCTCCAGCGAGTTTGTTTGAACAGTTAGCAAGCTTCATGGAAGTTGTTCCACAAAATATACCACGCACTTTTCAACCTATTATTAAGCAAAGCAACAGCCATCTAATAACTAAGAATCTTTTATCCAAAGATTCTAAGTTACTAGATAGTAGATATATCAAACATACCTTATAATAAAAATTCGAAGTGTATAAAACTAATATCTTGACTTAGATTAAATAAATAATCTTTCTCCACCAGATATAAATGCAAAAATAACCATTACATTATTTTTTGTATTTTATATTTTTCGCAAAATAAAATCTATATTATAACCTAAGTATTTGGCATCATCAAAACATGGAATACAACAATATTCCACCATTTTTATGATGGCAAATATAAGGCATATGAAATCAAAAACTAAGAAACTAAAGTAGAAAAAATAAAATAATCAGAGCAAAAGAATCAAGAGCTAATGACTTTTAACTAACAAAATTAACAAAAGACTAAAAAGTAAAACTAGCACTAAACTAACAGGGACTAACAATCTGGACTAACAATCTAATTAATCCTAACAAAATAAAATTAACAATCTAACGATGCCTAACAGAAATCAGTTTTGAAGATAAAGCAAAGAAAGGCCGAAAAGCATCATCTAGAAACTAAGAAGACTAGAATACAATTTTTATGTGCCACTTTACTTCCCCCTTTTGTCATCATAAAACAACTAAGTACCCAACAGGACTCTAAAAGTGCATCATATACAACAATGTCAAGGTGTAGTAGCTCAAACATGCATCTAATAATACTAGCCATCCAAACATTTTAATGAGCATATTAAGATAGGAGCAATGCACTTGGACATGAGAAATGCACAAGCTGAGTTCATGAAAAATAAAATAAAGAAGTAAAGAGAACAAGAGGAGAAGCAAGATAATAAGAGGTGAAAAGAGATAAAAGATATAAACCGAAAAAAAATGTTATCACCAGGAACTGATGTGGTAACCACATCCAAAAAGGTGATAAAGAGATAGTAACAACCATCCACCATTGTTTAATACAAAACCAAAAAAAATTTAACATTGTTTCATCAGATTATAGGGAAGGAAAGGGGATTAGGGCTTAGAGGGCTTGTGGCGAACAACATTAGAAGCGACCACAGCGTCAATCTTCTCACGAACTGCAGATTCTCCTTTCTTCACTCCTGCGAGGATCTGCTCCTGTTGAAGATCAACTCTGGCAATCCTGGCTTCAACACTCTAGACTCTTGTGTGCAGGAGGGACAGAGACTCCTGAATTGAATGTAGAATGACATGGAGACCAATAGTGGAGAGAAGGGGAATATCAACAGCCCTTGATCCTGAAGGAGCCTGATCCTCCTCCAGATCAATATGAACAGCACCCTGACCCTGTTCCTTGGGAGGCTTGGTCGCAGTAATCCTTTGACTCTTCCTTACTGACCTAGGTCCTTCATCACTGACCTCCTCCTCAAACTTCCTCTTGTTCCCAGTCTCTACCTTTCCCTTAGCTTCTGCAACCTCAAATTCCAACTTCCCACCCTGTACCCTCAGAGACATCCTGGATAAAGTCTCCTTAGTCAAATAATTGTCAGGCTCTAAATCAAAAGAGGTACTAGAAGGGAGTTTAATTTGGTTATTTTTTAGAATAATAGAAATAAGGTTTGCATACCCAACTTTTGTGTTGTGGGTAATACAATGGGAAAGATGAGAAATTATTATTAAAGCAGAGAAGTTTATTTTTTTATTCTTGGCAACACAAAACATTAATGAAAGATCCATGAGGCTCGCTTGAGTCCTCTTGGATGTCCTTGGCAAAATGAAGCGCCAAACAAGATGAAACGAAATTTGTGATAAGGAGTGAGATCTTTTTATCTAGGGACAGTCGTAATCCTTACCCCTAAAGAAACTCAGAATAGTAGAATTTGAAGCACCATTGACATTCAACTTAGCCCTACCCTTTATATAGTCCTTGTACCCTTCAGTTGGTACCTCAAACCATTCACCCAAGTTCTTTTCGGTGAACTTAACCAGTTTTCCATTAACGACACTAATGCACAGCCCCTCGGTATTTTCAAAACTAGCAACAAATTCGCTCATCTCACTCTCATAAAGACCCTCATCAAAACTTAACACTTTAACCCATTTTTGAAACTTAACAAGATCAAGAAACTAACCCCACTTAATTTTCTTACACCAAGAAAAATCAACACAAATCCCTATGATGTACTTGGAAGACTTAGATTTCTTACCCCTTTTTATAGGGACCAAAACTTCTTTTTCTTGTTGCTCTGTTTTCACTTCAACTAAATCTTCTTCCTTCTTTGGAGAATTGACCTCAATGTCAGCCGAAATATCTTGAGAACCCAGGGAATCTTCATTTGAGTTGGAAGATTCATTCTCACTTTCGTTGTAATCCACCAGAGGTGAAGATTTTTCTGCCGGGAAATTTTTGGTATCATCGGAGGTTTTTCGTTTGGGAGCCATTTAGGGTTTAGGTGAAGAAGATGAAGTTGAGAGATTTTTGTGTGAGGGAGAGAGAGAAATGCGGTTTTGCAGAGTTAATGGTTTTGGGTAAAAGAGGTGAATGTGCCGTGTAAATTTTATTTGATGTGATGGGTTTTTATTTGGGAAAGATTTATGGGAGATGGTGAGAAAGAATTAAATGAGGCTTTTCCCTTCCTTCTTTAAATCCGTTGAATCATTTTATTTTCAGGTTTGTACATGAACGCTGGTGAAGCGTTGCCAAAAAAAATTATTTGTGGGGGATGAATGAAGAAAGATGATAAATTTATGAAAAAGAAAATAAAATATAATGAAATAAAATGTGAATAATATTTACGTGAAAATAAATAAAAGGAGTAGAAGGTGTGAACTCATGCATGTTACATGTTCAAGCTATATGTATAGT
Organism: Beta corolliflora; assembly: GCA_947648045.1. Taxonomy (NCBI): domain Eukaryota; kingdom Viridiplantae; phylum Streptophyta; class Magnoliopsida; order Caryophyllales; family Amaranthaceae; genus Beta; species Beta corolliflora. The sequence goes on from CANSZD010000711.1 coordinate 591,008, forward strand.
GTCCTTTCTATTTTTTGCTCAAGTATATGCATGGACAATAAGAGGAGTATTATGAAGACTAATGTGAGTCCTTTACAATGACTGTGTAATGTATGAATTCAGAAAATGTTGTTGCCCCCTTAGTATACTCTTGTAACTAAGGGTTTTATTTATTTGAAGTAGCACACTTAATGAATTCTAATCATCCCTAGCTCTAAGCGAATTTTCTCAAACTTTTCTCTAGGAAGTGGTTTAGTCAATATGTCAGCTATTTGATTTTCTGTTGGACAAAATTCGACTTTAACAAGACCTTTTTCTACATTATCCTTAAGAAAATGATGCCTAATGTGAATATGCTTGACCCTTGAATGATGAACTGTATCCTTAGAAATGCAAATTGCACTAGTATTATCACAATAGATGGGAACACATTTAAACTAAATGCCAAAGTCTCTTACTTGGGAACAGCATGCAGCAGCAGCCACATACTCTGCCTCTGCAGTGGACAAGGCAACATTATTTTGCTTCTTTGAGCTCCAAGAGACCAAGCTTGTTCATAGGTACTGGACAATGCCTAATGTGCTCTTGCGATTAACCAAGTCTCCAGCATAATCCGCATCCGAATAACTTACTAGGTCAAGAACATCACTTCGAGGATAGAACAAACATAAGTCATCGCTTCCCTTCAAATACCTTAGAATTCTCTTAACTGCCGTTAAGTGAGATTCTTTGGGATTTGATTGGAATCGAGCACATAAACCAACACTAAAAGAAATATCGGGTTTACTTGCTGTTAAGTAAAGTAGTGAACCAATCATACCTCGATACTGCTTCTCGTTTACACACTTACCATTTGAATCTTCATCTAACCTTGTTCCTGTTCCTATGGGAGTGTGGTTGGTTATTGATTGTTCTAGTCCATATTTCTTCAGCAGTTCCTTGACATATTTTTATTGATGGATCATTGTTCCTCATTCAGTTTGCTTGATTTGCAATCCCAAAATGAAGTTCAACTCTCCCATCATACTCATTTCGAACTCACTACTCATAAGATCAACAAACTCCTTACAAAGAAGATCATTAGTAGCACCGAATATTATATCATCAACATAAATCTGTATTACTAATATGTCTATTCCTTTTGACCGAAAGAACAAGGTTCTATCAACTTTACCTCTTATGAAATCATGTGAAAGCAAGAATTTTGACAACCTTCCATACCAAGATCTAGGAGCTTGTTTCAACCCATAAAGAGCTTTATCAAGCTTATAGACTTGATTTGGAAGTTTTGGATTTTCAAATCCGGGAGGTTGTTCCACATAGACGTCTTCAAGTAAAAAACCATTTAGAAATGCACATTTGACGTCCATTTGGTACAACTTAAATCCCATAAAGGCAACAAAGGCAATCAAAATTCTAATTGCTTCTATCCTAGCAACATGAGCAAAGGTTTCATCGAAATCAATACCTTCTTGTTGATTATAACCTTTGGCTACAAGTCTGGCCTTATTCCTTACCACTGTTCCATGCTCATCGAGCTTGTTCCTGAAGACTCATTTAAGTCCTATAACTTTTTGGTTCTTTGGCTTAGTCTCCAGGTGCCAGACCTTGTTCCTCTGGAACTCATTTAGCTCCTCTTGCATAGCATTGATCCAATCAGCCTCTTTGAGCGCTTCCATATGGTCCTTAGGTTCTGTCATAGATAAGAAAGCGTGAAAAGCACAAAAATTCTTCATTTGGGATCTCGTTTGAGTTCCCTTTTCAATGTCACTTATTATGAATTCTAAAGGATGAGAATTTAGGTGTTTCCAAGGCTTTGGATCAAATCTCCTAGTTGTATCTTGAGTTTCTTGAGGTGATTGATTCACTTGATCTTCTTCAGGTTCAGGAGCTCCTTGATCTTCCTGAGTTCCTCCTGTTGCTTGTTCCTCGTGAGGATCAGGCACTGGGTTATCAGGATCAGGAACTTGCTTTTTCTCTTTTCCTGCAGGGGTTAGTTCCTCATCACAACGATTAAACTCATCAGGACGAGTCAAACCAATTTCAAAATTATCATTATGACTATGTTCCTGCAAGAAGTTAGTCTCATCAAATATAACATGGACACTTTCCTCAACACACATTGTTCGCTTATTGTAAACACGATAAGCCTTACTACTTAAGGCAAATCCTAGAAAAATAGCCTCATCACTTCTAGCATCGAATTTTCCTAAGTTATCCTTTCCATTATTATGTACAAAGCATTTACATCCAAAAACACGAAAGTAAGTGATATTGGGTTTTCTTCCTCTAAGGAGCTCATAAGGTGTCTTCAATGTAATTGGTCTTAGCATGACACGATTGATGATATAGCATGCCGTATTCACTGCTTCAGCCCAAAAATTCTTCGGAAGACCACTTGCAATTATTATCGTCCTTGCCATATCCTCAAGAGTTCGGTTCTTCCTTTCGACTACACCATTTTGTTGTGGTGTCCTTGGAGCTGAGAAGTTATGATCTAACCCTTCATTGCTGCAAAATTCATCAAACTTGGAGTTTTCAAACTCCTTATCATGGTCTGATCTTAAATGTTTTAATTTAAAACCACTTGTTCTTTGAATCTTTTTAGCAAAGGTTAGAAATTCATCAAACGTCTCATCCTTACTATGAAGAAAAATAACCCATGTGTATCTTGAAAAATCATCTACTGTGACTAATACATATCTCTTACCAGATCGACTTTGAATGCGTACAGGGCCATATAAGTCCATGTGAAGAAGTTCCAATGGACTTTGTGTGCTTACCATTTTCTTGGATTTGAATGAGGATCTCACTTGCTTGCCTTTAACACATGATTCACAAACACCGTAGTTCAAGGACTTAATTGTTGGTAAACCAACTACCAAGTCCTTCCCAGTTAGTTTATGCAGTAGGGACAGGCTTGCATGACCGCAACATTTGTGCCATAGTAGATGATCAGCTTCGAACACACTTAAGCATGTGAGATTATTCCTAGGAACAAGGTTTAGGTCGACCATGTAGGTGTTCCCTTTCCTCGCTCCCTCAAGGATCTTGGTTCCTGTACTTTTATTGCTGACTACACAAGACTCATTAGTAAACTTCACATAATTTCCCTTATCGCAAAACTGAGATATACTAAGTAAACTATGCTTTAAACCCTCGACCAAAAATACATTATCTATGGAATGTGACTGAGATTTAGCAATCTTACAAACTGCATTACCTGTAAGATTGTCTCCAAAGGTCACAGTTGCTCCATTGTAGACTGAGAGTGAGAGAAATTTAGATCTATCTCCTGTCATGTGCTTAGAACAACCGCTATCGATGTACCACAAGTTGTTCCCCCTTACTTCAGCCTGTACCATAGTAGACTAGTTAGTGGTAGGAACCCAGTCTAGCTTGGGTTCCTTTGTTGGACTTGTGTCTTTCTTAATTTTCCAACCCTATTTTACTAGGTACGTGTTCCTTTCAATACGTTCTTCTCTGGTGGAACAGTCAGACACAATGTGACCACTATTCCCACAGTAAGAACATATTTTACTACTTGGCAAATCAACATATTTTTTCTTTTTATTTTTCTTCTTTTGATTGAAACCGAGACCATCTCTTCCTTTGTTTTGATACTTTTGTATCCATGTGACTGGATCAGGAAGCTTGTTCCTTGAGAATTCCAGTTTCTTCCTTAATACCAGATTTTCTTGAAAAACATTTTCACAATCATTTTTCAAATTTTCAGCAATGCTTCTGGTATTAATTGAAGAGACTGATCCTTCAGGTTCAAACAGTTTCAATTCGGCCAATTCCAAATTCAAAAGATAATTCTCGTTTTTTACTTTTTCAAATGCTTCTTGATAAACTCTACTCTTGTCAAAAAGTTCAAAGAATCTTTTTTCAGTATCACATTTTAATGTGTTAAGCCAATTAGAATGATTCTTAGTGACTTTCAAGGCATTAGTTAATTGATCTCTTTTAGTGCAAACTTCCTTGTAGTCATCTAAGGTTTCTAATAAAAGTTTTTGGAATTGGCTTTTATGAAGTTCTGTAAGTTCCTCTTCAATGGCATTAAAACTTACCTTGGGGTTTGATGATTCCACTTTGTCTTCGATATTTGCCATGAGACATAGATGGGCAGTTTCTTCCTCAGTCTCTTCCTGCTCCTCCTCTGAGTCAGACTCTCCCCATGCTGCAACCATGGCTCTCTTCATATCATTTCTCAAGAAAGACTTTTGTTGTTCCTTGCCCTTTTCTTTGTACTTCCCTTTTCCTTACTCGTTATCCCATTGAGGACACTCCTTGATGAAATGATCAAGGCCTCCACATTTATGGAAACTTAGCTTCGTTGGTTTCTTTGTGACCTTTCCTTTGTAATTCTTGTTGAAGAATTTCTTGAATCTTCTTACGATCTTCGCAGCTTCTTCATCATCAGTTTTTGAATCTTCTTGTTTCTCTGACTTGAGAGCCAGAGTCTTAGGCTTTGATGATTTAGTTTCATGAGTTTCTATATGTAACTCATAGGTCATCAAGGAACCAGCATGTTGTTCAATGTTGAACGTTGTGAAGTCCTTGGTTCCCAACAATGTCGTTGTCTTGGCCATCCATTTCTCATCTTGTGGTAGACTCCTTAGTACCTTACGAACCTGTTCCTCCGGAGAGATTATCTTCCCCAAAGATTCAAGTTCGTTTATGATGTTTGAGAAGCGAGTGAGCATGTCTTGAATAGGCTCCTTTGGTTTCATATGAAATAATTCATACTTATGCATGAGCATATCGATCTTTGATCATTTCACTTCGCTTGTTCCTTCATGAGTGATTTGAAGGAGTTCCCACATTTGCTTAGCAGTCTTGCATCCCATGACTCGGTTGTGTTCATGGGGACCAAGACCAAAATGGAGCAGCTTCTTGGCCATGTTGTTCATTTCCATTTTGTCAAAGTCATCTTTGTCAAACTCGACAAGGGGTTTTGGAATTAGTTCCCCTTTCTCGTTCTTCTTTGTGACTTCAAAGTCACCAATTTCAATTACCTTCCATACTTGGTAATTTTCAACTTTGATAAATATCTCCATACGATTCTTCTAATATGGATAGTGTTTGCCATTGAACATAGTTGGGTGTTGAGTTGAATATCCTTCATCAACTTTTTCTCTCGTAGTGTTCATTGTTCCAGGTACAATCTCCTCAGTGTTAGCTGATTCTGGAGGTGCTAGGCTCTGATACCAATTGTTATTCTAGTATGAACACTAGACCAACTACAAGAGGGGGGTGAATTGTAGTTGATGGGAAATTTTCAAATTGTATTGCGGAATTAAATAAAACTAAAAGTAGAAAGAGAAAAACACACGAGATTTTTACAAGGAAACCTTCCTAGGCCCGATAGGAAGAAAAACCTTGACCACGAGGGATTTTGACTTAACCTCTCTTTACTATAATAGGCCAAAAGACTTGATCTTTTTACAACCTATTAATGGACCTTCTCTGTTCCTCTAGGAACTCGTTCCCAGTCACTCAGTTCCCCCTGAACTGATTACACTCACTTTGACTTCACTCGAAGTCTTCTCTTTTCTCTCTTTCTTTCTCTTTCTTGATTACAAGGATATTCTCTTAATTTTCTCTCATCCAAACACTTTGAATATTACAATAATAAGTATGTTGAATATGAAAGGAAATTACAAGAAAACTTTCTAAGATAATAATGAATTTTCGCTCAAGAAAGTTGTATGTTTTTCTTTGAATGATCTTCCTCTTATATAGCTGCTGCTATCTAGCTTCTTCTTCTGGAATTATAATGCTCCATGATGTTCGCTTGTAGTGATGTGGAGATAATGGCTCAAGTTTCGCTGCACTTCCTCCACGTTCATTGCAACGGAAATAAACCAACTTCCACTATCCGTTAGTGGGAGTATCTCCAGCGAGTTTGTTGGAACAGTTAGCTAGCTTCATGGAAGTTGTTCCACAAAATATGCCACACACTTTTCAACCTATTATTAAGCAAAGCAACAGCCATCTAATAACTAAGAATCTTTTATCCAAAGATTCTAAGTTACTATATATCAAACATACCTTATAATAAAAATTCTAAGTGTATAAAACTAATATCTTGACTTAGATTAAATAAATAATCTTTCTCCACAAGATATAAATGCAAAAATAACCATTACATTATTTTTGGTATTTTATATTTTTCGCAAAATAAAATCTATATTATAACCTAAGTATTTGGCAGCATCAAAACATGGAATACAACAGTGAGCTTGGGTTGTGGTGTTTTAGGAGGTGATTAATCTTGATTACATTAGAATATACCAAAATGAAAGTAATGAATGATCAATTGGATGTCTAGTCTTGAATCTTGACTATGTTACTCATGCTTGGATAATTTGAACTTCAAATCTGCGGTCCCTTGTGTCCCTTGATATGCTTATCATGTCCCCAATAAAGCTCTGCAAGAAACTTAGTTTTTACTTCTTTTCGTTTGTAATAAGTGGCACAAAAAGCCACAAGTTCTTATGTTTATCTTTAGTGAGTAGTTACTTCTCCCTTGTATAGCAAAAATTCCCGTAATAAGGGAAAAAGAAAAAGCCAAAAAAGGCGTGAAAAATGAAAAAAAAAGTGAAGAAAAACGAAAAGCAAAAAGAATAGAAGAATAATTTCAATAAAAGAGGTCGATTTGTGGATGCCTCCCACACTTAGTTCTATTTTTCTAAAGTTTTGAGTAGAGTGGAGTCTAAGGCCTATTTGTGTGTCTAGGGATGGTGGACTAGTGGGTTGAGCTTCTATAACACTTCAAGAGCCCTAAGTCTTTTGGATAGCTAGGTGTTCTCCAATGAACGAGTAAAAAGTCTAATTAGGTGTCCTATTGCAATCTTGATTAGTTTCTTTCTCTACCCATCACCTATGAGTACACTTGGATATTAGTTGTCTTGAAAGTTGCTCTCTATCCTTGCTTGTGAACCATTTCATTGATAGTTGACTTGGGCATAAATCTTGAGGTTGTTGAATAAATGGTTGATGAAAAACTAGAGTTGTGGGTTTGAAAACTCTTTGGAAACCCTCCTGAGATCCCACTCGCCCTCTAGAGCGATCTAGTGGTTTAAAGAGCTTGTTGCATGTGCTAAATGCAATCATGATTCCTACAAAAATGAGTTAGTGTAAATTCCTTATCCTTCCTCCCTTTGCCTTTTTCTTCCTTCTTTCTTCTTCATTTTATTTTCAAATAAACTTTCATTCTCCTACTTGTGTTTTAATCTATTTTGCTTAAGGACAAGCAAAGATCTAGCTTGGGGGAGTTTGATGATTGGTTTATATACATGGCTTTTGATTAGTTTTTAAGGGTTTCTATGATAGCTTTTAGGCTAGTTTAGGCTAAATTTCTTCCTTTTCCTTCTTTTTGTGCATTTTTCCTCCTTTGTGCTCTTTCTTTGGGTGTTTGTTTTTATTTCAGGATTTGGGAGCATGCTTGGAGGACCTATGTACAAACTCGAGGCAATACATCGAAAGAGGAGAAAAAGGAGGAAAGTGGACTGACGCGAGGGTCCGGGTCAGTCCAGGCTACAGCAGAATTCCAACCTGATTGCTCGACCCGCCCGGGTCTGCTGACCCGAGGGCCTGGGTTCACAAACTCGCCCGGGTCAGATGTTTTGAGAAGCCTAATTTGTTCCTGATTAGTGGACTAGCCTGGGTTGTTTAGTGACCCGCCCGGGGCAAGCCACCCGAGCACTCGGGTCGGGTCACCCGCCCGGGTCGGGTTATTTTTCCGGAACTCTTTCTCTACTTTGATGCTTTTGTACGGGGGCTTTTATGTAATTAACTCTGTTTTATTTTAAGGACTATATAAGAGGAACTCCTCTTATTCTAGGTTAAGCAATTTTATTTTTAGATTAGAGAGATTAAATCTTGTTTAACATTCAAACTTTAGAACCCTATGAGAGGGAAAGTTGAGGTTTGAAACTTTTGAACTCCATTTTCACATTTATGCAACCTTAAAAGTTGGTAATTTCTCGTTTATTTCTTCTTTTCTTTCCTTAATCTTGTTTATTGTCATTGTTTTTTTGTTTAGATCTTGTTTACTAGTTGTTGATTTTCCCCTTTTCTCTTTTCTCCATGGTTATGGTGATAAAGTTATTTCAAGATTTATGTTGCTTTATTTCCATGATGTGTGAGTAGTTTTATTATTAGGGGAAGAGATGTAACCTTCATTAACTCTTTGGATCCTAAATCTAACTTAGGGGGTTAACTTTTGGGGTTGAACTTGTTGATCAAACTTTCTTTACTTGGTTTGTTGGGTGCTTGATCACCACTTGACTTGTATATTTGGAATTTCTAGTGAAGGATTGAGAGATGAAGCTAGGAATAAACTAAGTTTGGTTGCTAGACTAGGATCTCCATGAAAATAGGTATTTTCTAGTTTAGGAAAGCTTGATTAATCATGTTGTGCTTGATTTGGCTAGATTGGTTGCTCATGCCATGAGAATAGGTCATGAGTGACTAATCAAGCTCCTCTAATTAGCTCGAGAGATTAATTAGAGTCCCCATTTGCGTGATTTTTCCCCTTGTGATCCCCCATTTGTTTCCCCTTGGCTTTGATGATTGGATTCTTGGATTGAGTGTTGGTGAATTCCCTAATCCCCTAGTTACTTTATCCTTATTTTATCTCCTTTACTTGCTTGTTGATTTATTTTGCCAATATCCTAGTTTTCTTAGACTTTAGAATTATTGCTAAACTCTCGAAAAACCCCAAAAATAGATTTAGCTCATCGTAATTAGCGAAGTAACCCTTGATTAACCCTACTTTCTTGTGTATTCGACCCTATACTTACCCTATCTTGGGTAGTTTAGGTTATATTTGGCGAGTTTATAACGACCCGTCATGTATGTACCCAGCCTTCACTAACGTGTATGTTGTTGCTGTCATGGTCAATGTACTTTAACCCTGCGACGAGCCATTCCAACCTTACATTGAATAGTGAGTAGATTATTCCTTCATGTAATTATCAAGCATGCATGGGGTTGATCTGACGCAGGATTCTTTCAACAAAACATCTTATTGGCATGCTTGGTTTGCGATTTTTATTGTTTGGATTTTGGATTCTTTGTTTTGGGGCATGATGCTTCCACTTTGCATTAAGTTTATCTCTTTAAACTTTTCCGCTGCATAATTACGACATAATTGGATAAATTATTTTCGACTATTTAGTATCCTTTTTTATATTCAAAGGACAATCAGTTTTATAAAGTTTATTTAGATTCAAAGATCATTTAACCTCCAATAGCCTTGTAGTTCATTGTAGCTGTAACATTCCTAGCTTCCTTTTTAGGAAAGTGAATTTAGGGGTGTTACAATCACTCCCGTACAAAATGAGGATTAAAAAGAAGCTAAGTTTCCGAAAGTAGTCCGACCTGGGCGGGTTGGTTCGACCCAAGCGCTCAGCTTGGTGCTGGCCTGGGCAAGTCGAATTGGCATATTTGCTGCAGAGGTCTGCCACACGGTGACTGCGGGGTAGCCCAACCCGGGCTATTAAGTCACCTACGCTTAGAATGTTGAGTTTGTTTTTAAGCTTCGACATTCTTTTGGCTTCCTCTTTGCATCCTAGTGTCCGAACTTGTGCGAATGTAGTTCAAGCATGCTCTTAAAACTTGAAATAAGTAAATGGTGCCGAAAACATACAAAGAGAAGTAATATTGAATGATTCAAGTACTAAACTAAATAAAGAAACTAAACTGGCTTAAAAACTGTAAAAAGCCATCTAAAAGCCCCTAAAAAGCAACAATATTGACAAGATATCATATACTTACCTTGAATTTTTCTAGTTTCGATCAGGTTCGAACCCAAATAAGAAAATAAATAAAGAATAGGAAGACAAAATCTAAAATAGAATTTTGTTAGAGACAACCTTTTTATATACCTTATTTTGCAAAAGACAACCTTTTAATTTTTTTTGGGCAACTTAAGACATGAAACAAATTTTTTTTTTCTAATGAAACCTTAACTAACTTCAAGCATTGACTGGTCGGAATCTGACTTTGACCTCCATTAACCCTTCATTTGCTTCACACGTGCATCCCATTCTTCCTAATTAATCCCCTTCCCCACCCCATTTCCCCCTAATCATGTAATCACCCGCACATAACCTGCTCACATCATTTCTTTCTCTTCAATTGAGAGCCTTTGGTACTTTGCATAAACACCGGCACCAGGCGGCATACAGGGCAGCACATGGCCGCAGAAGCAGCAGCAGCGTACGCAAGGAAGGAAGAAGATGTGAGCAGGAGAGAGAGAAAATAGGGGCATCAATAATAACAAACGGACCATAACAAGCCATTACATCCATTTCTCTGCAGCTCTGCAACATCAGTAATGGCATAATTGAATACTTGTTGAGATGCAGTAATTTAATGAGCCTAGCCACATTTAAACTTGTACTTTGTAAATTTTTAACCAAAGTTGTATGTTGCCATGGCTAAACCTTAACAGAGGGTTGCGCATCATCAACAAGAGGGAAGGGGGGGACCAATTACACACTTTTTCTAATCCCACTAATTGGAGTCATTATGGCTGCAACAACAGATAAGACTCATTACCAAAAGCATCTCCATTTATGAAATATGCAAAAAAAAAAAAAAAAAAATCTAGTTATTAAGCGTTGCGAAAAAGCAAAATTATGATTAATCACAACTAAAATTTTACATGGAATTGGACGAATGAAATTGAATTGTGCTGGCAACAATTAATTTGAGCAAAAACCACTAATGGAGCTTGAGATTGCAGAGAGAGAAGAAGACAAGTTGGGTGTGAGAAGAACTAAAGAGCAGGTTATGTGTGGGTGATTAGGTGGTAAAAAGGAGGGAAAGGGGTCTAATTAGGAAGAATGGGCTGCACGTGAGAAACACATGAGGGGTTAACGAAGGTCAATGCCGGGTCCGGTCAGTCAACGCCTGAAAGTTAGTCAAGGTTGTTCTTTCAAAAAAATTATTGTTTAAGGTCTTAAGTTGCCCAAATTTTTTAAAAAGATTATGTTTTGCAAAATAAAGTATACACTCCCTCCGTTTTTTTTTATGTAACATTGGACTTTGCACATTTGCCGAGGCACAACTTTGACCGATAATATCTCTAATTATATAAAGGTAAAAATTTATTTGGAAAGTGTATACCTTGACGAATCAAACAAGATCCGACATGACTGTATTTTTTTTATGTATAAATAACAATTAATGGTCAAAGTGTATTGGGTGAATAGTGCCAAAATCAACATGTTACATCTAAAACGGAGGAAGTAAAAGATCGTCTCTAACAAATTTGTCAATCTAAAATGGGTAATGCCCTTTGTGATGGGTAATGCCCTTTGTGATGGGTAATGCCCTTTGTGACAATGGATACATCTCCATACTCCAAAACTTTGGCTCTGTTCTTTTGGACTGAACTGAAATGAATTGAATTTGTCTGAACTGAACTAAACTGAACTTAATTTGTCTGAACCGAATTGAACTAAACCGAAGTAAATGAAAACTGTGAAAGGAAACTAACTTAACTGTACTGAATTTTCTTAAACTGAAGTGAAGTGAACTGAGCTGAATTTTCATTAATTCAGTAAAAAAAAAACCTAAATAAAACACCCTAATCTAGCAGGATGATTCTACCATGGTCTTTTTTCAAAAAAGACCATTGAGACAAATTAATGTGAGCCACTCATTCTTGCTAGTGGAGCCCTCACTTCTTTTCTTTTCCCTTTTCTTTTAATTGCCAAAACTAATTTCTTTTCATTTTGTTTATTTACCAAAATTTATGAAAATATTTTCTGAAAATCGAAAAAATAATTAAAAAATCCGAAAAAAAAATTTCACCAGCCAAACAGTAATTCATATTGGGAAAAAAATTTGGAGCCAAAATTTTTTTTACCCATTTTCTCTCTCCTCCTTATTCTTCATGTTCTTGGTGTTCTTCACCAAAAACTTAAGAACACTTCATCTTCCACGATTCTCAACCGAATTTCTCCCCAATCCGACCCATTCTTCCACCTTCTCCCTCAATTTCGACCCTATCTTCCATCTTCTCCCTCCATTTCGACTCATTCTTCACCTCTATTTCACCCCAAACCTTCACCTCCATTGTTGAACTTCACCTCCATGGAAATCGATCGAAACTCTTCACCCGTAGATGAAATGGATGTAACTTTACTTGAATATTTCGCATATAGTGACGAATGAATGATTTTCTATCTTCATTTGTGCGTTTGAGTAAGATTAAACTTGCAATTTATGAAAATTTTCCCCTAAAAAAAACCTAGGGTTTTCGGGAAAATAAAATGACGGTGTTGGTGATTAAATTGCTCTAAATTAATGCATTTCACACTTTTATGCAACAATTTGTGGTTACATTTGAGTAGTTCATACTTTAATTTAGCTAGTAGATGATGCAAAAAAATTCAGATTTTTCGAAACCTCTATGGGAGGTTGAGCTGGTTTTAAGTCTAAGTTACTGCAGTGTTTTGGTAATTACTAAAGATATTTTGGACATGACCAAACATAAAGATATTTTGGTAATTACTAAATATATTTTGAACATGACCAAAAATAAAATTAAGGTGTGTGTGAGATAATTGCAATAAATCAATGCACTTCACACTTTTATTGGGTTACATTTGTTGAGTAAATCATAATTTAGTTTGGCAATTAGATGATAAAAAATTGCAGCATTTTCGAAACCTCCATTTTAGTGGAATGTCACAGGTTTTTTGTGCAAGTTAATGCAGGATTTAGGTAATTACTAAAGATATTTTGGTCATGACCTAACATAATCATTATATATGTTAGGTAATCACCTAATTAGATTAGGTATTACCAAAAAATTTAGGTCATTACCGAACCCATTTTAGGGCATTACCTAAAATAATAATTGTCTTGGGCAATGGCCTTAAATCACGTGACTATAACATATATGATGAGGGAATTGTATGGTTAAGATTTGGGTTATTGATAACCTAATCCATGAGATTTTATGTGGTTTATATGATAAGATTGCATCGGTTAAAACGTTACATTTTTTCCTTTTTCTTTTGCTTTCAAATGATTGAATTGAATGACTTTGGTGGTATGAAAGGTTCATCGATAGAATGTTTATGTAATTAGCGGATTGGAATGGTCGAACAATCTCTCAAAAGAATCCTCTCCATTGTAATAGAATGTCACTGGTTTTTTGTGCAAGTTACTGCAGGATTTATGTAATTACTAAAGATATTTTGGTCATGATCTAACATAACCACAATATATGTTAGGTAATCACCTAATTGGTTTAGGATATTACCAAAAAAATTAGGCCATTACCTAACCCATTTTAGGGCATTACCTAAAATAATAATTGTCTTGGACAATGGTCTCAAATCATGTGACCATAACATATATAATGAGGAAATTGTATGGTTTAGATGTGGGTTATTGATAACCTAATCCATTAGGTTTTATGTGGTTTATATGATAAGATTGAATCCCTTTTTACTTTTGCTTTCAAATGATTAAATTGAATGACTTTGGTGATATTAAAAGTTCATCGATAGATTGTTTATGTGAACAGCGGATTGTAATGGTCGAACAATTTGTCAAAAGAATCCTCTCCATTGTAGTTGAATGTCACTGGTTTTTTGTGCAATTTACTGCAGGATTTAGATAATTACTAAAGATATTTTGTTCATGACCTAACATAACCACTATATATGTTAGGTAATCACCTAATTATATTCGAATATTACCAAAAAATTTAGATTATTACCTAACCCATTTTAGGGCATTACCTTAAATAATAATTGTCTTGAGCAATGGCCTCAAATCATGTGACTATAACATATATGATGAGGAAATTGAATCGTTAAGATGTGGGTTATTCAAAACCTAATCCATGAGGTTTATGTGGTTTATATGATGAGGAAATTATGTGGTTAAGATGTTCTCCCAATCACAATCCATTCCCATTACTCATCAAAGCAATCCTATGGGGATTAGACAATCATTTCTCTTGGTCCATTAGGTCCAATATCTCACCAAACCCCATTGACTTGAGTTTTGGGTCCCATTGTCACTCCTTGTACTAAAAAATCCAAATTAACCCATATCATATGATTTTAGGTAATTACTAAACATGTTTTGGGCATTACCACACCTACTAAGTTGAGAATGTTCTCCCATTCACAATCCATTCCCATTACTCATCAAAGCAATCCTATTGGGATTGGACAAGCATGCCACTTGGTCCATTAGGCCCAATACCTCACCAAACTCCATTGACTTGAGTTCTGGGTTCCATTGTCCTTTCTTGTGCTAAAAAGCACATATTAACCCCAAATCATATGTTTTTAGGTACTTACCAAACATGATTTGGGCATTTCCAAACCTACTAAGTGGAGGATGTTCTCCCAATCAGAATCTTTTCCCATTACTCATCAAAGCAATCCTATGGGGATTGGATAATCATGCCACTGGGTCCATTAGGCCCAATACCTCACCAAACCCGGTTGACTTGAGTTTTGGGCCTCATTGTCCCCCCTTGTACTAAAAAACCCAAATTAACCCCAAATCATATGCTTTTAGGTACTTACTAAACATGTTTTGGGAATTACCAAACCTATTAAGTGGAGGATGTTCTCCCAGTCATAATCCATTCTCATTACTCATCAAAGCAATCCTATGGGGATTGGACAATCATGTCATTGGTCCATTAGACCCAATACCTCACCAAACCCCCATTGACTTGAGTTTTAGGCCACTATTGTCCCTTCTTGTACTAAAATGCCCAAATTAACCCCCAAATCATATGCTTTTAGGTACTTACTAAACATGTTTTGGAAATTACCAAACCTACTAAGTGGAGGATATTCTCTCAGTCATAATCCATTCTCATTACTCATCAAAGCAATCATATGGGGATTGGACAATCATGTTATTGGTCCATAAGGCCCAATACCTCACCAAACCCCATTAACATGAGTTTTGGGCCCCCATTGTCCCTTCTTGTACTAAAAGGCCCAAATTTAACCCATATCATATGTTTTAAGGTAATTCCCAAACAAGTTCTGGGCATTACCAAACCTACTAAGTCGAGAATATCCTCCCAATCATAATCCATTCCCTTTACTCATCAAAGCAATCCTATAGAGATTGGACAATCATGACACTGGTTCCATTAGGCCCAATACCTTACCAAACCCATTGACTTGAGTTTTGGGCCCCTATTGTCCCTCATTGTATTAAAAAGCATAAATTAACCCATATCATATGCTTTTAGGTAATTACCAAACATGTTTTGGACATTACCAAACCTACTACGTGGAAGATGTTCTCCCAATTAGAATCATTTCACTAGTGGAAAAAACGCTAAATGTCACAAGACAACCGCTGCGGTCCTTAAGAGAACCGCAGCGGTAAATCGTCGAAAAATTTGGTGGGAAAAGTTGGAACATAAACCGCTGCGGTCTTTACAAAACCGCAACGGTTAAAACAAACTGCTGCGGTTGTCAGTTAACCGTTGCGATTTTCTGAACTGCAACGGTTTATTTTGTTTTTTTTTTCCTAAATCCCGCGTGAAATGGTCGAGTCTCATTCCATTTTTCTGCGCGCACTCTCCGGCTCCCTCCTTCCTTAGCTTCGAAATTTCAATAACGAACTCCCTCCTTCCTTCTCAATAGCTCACCGCCGACGCCACTAGCAGCACCACCGCCGCACCTCCACGCTTCATCAACAACAAACCCTAGAAGTTGTGGTCTTTCTTTTCATCAACAACAGTAATAGCGGTGGTCTTCCTCCGCGGCTGCACCGTGCGTCCTCCTCCGCGGCTGCACCGTGCCCTAGCAGCTCCACCGCCGCACCTCCACCGTGCCCTAAACACCTACATTCCTCCTCCTCTTCTTAGGTACCTAAAATTTCTCAACTTTTATTGAATCTCATATTTGAAGCTTCAAGTTTTATAATTAATTGTAGTTTTATGAATAATTGTCAATGAAATTAGGTTGTATTATAGTTAAAGGGTGTAAATTTGATTGATTTGAGTTTATTTGATTTTATTTAAAGTAGTTAGTTTGATTTTTAGGTTACAAAACTAGGGCTTTGTTGTGGTTGATGTTGTAGTTGTAGTTGTTGTAGTTGTAGTAGTAGTAGTAGTAGTAGTAGTAGTAGTAGTAGTAGTAGTAGTAGTAGTAGTAGTAGTAGTAGTAGTAGTAGTAGTAGTAGTAGTAGTAGTAGTAGTAGTAGTAGTAGTTGTTGTTGTTGTTGTTGTTGTTGTTGTTGTTGTTGTTGTTGTTATTGTTGTTGTTGTTGTTGTTGTTGTAGTACTTACTAACTAGTTAGGTTTGAACTTTAAACGTTGAATATGATTATTGGTTTAGCTATTTAATTAGTTTAGTTTAGCTTAGTGTAGTTCTGTTTTGTTTGATTTGCTAATTTATACCAATCTTAACTTTATACTTTGTTGTTGATTATTGAAGCTAGCTAGTGACGGAGTGTTGAGCTCGATTTCTCTATTCACAACCTTGATATTGATATGTTATCACTCATATTTAACTTTTTTTCATAGTAAATTGGTTTATATGTGAAAATGTGTATATATTTATCGTTGAATTGAGATTAGATGTAAAATGTTTTGTTGTTTTTAAAAACCTATGTTTGCATCATCATATCATATGCCTAGATACCCGTTCGAGACTTACTCATTAGGAGTAAGTCTTGAATAGTCCCCGGTTTGGGACTGTTCTTAGATGTTTAATCTCACTTAGGTGGTGAATGTATGTCTTTAGTTCGATTCTAGAGGAAAATCTTGGCTCGTCGTTTCCCTACTTTTGTTCTCTGGGTACATATGTAGATATAAATAACTTTATATCTACATCGTGTACTTGGAGAACTATAGGGAAATGCTGCCGGATTTTCCGTAGATTCGAACAGAAGGCAATACATTCACTAGTGAGATTAGACATCTAAGGATGGGTTAGGTTGGAGTGATAACGACCCTTGGAAAGCATGCCTAATATCATTAAATATATATCGTGTATAAACTCTAATAATGTAATGAAGTTCGTCATTGACATGGGGTACTTGTTGCTTGTGTTTAATTAGAGCTAGGTTTGGTTGAAATGAATCGTGCATGGATGTATGGTAGTCGTGACACGTGTGAATTCGTGGATGGGGTCTTTGAATTTTGTGATGCTTGCATTAAGTCATCAGCCGCAAAGGGAACCGAGGGGTTTTATTGTCCTTGTGTTGATTGTGGAAATGTGAGCATCATTAGTAGCATTGAGTCGCTTAGGGAGCATATCTTTCGTCGCGGGTTTAAACAAGACTACTATGTATGGGTTTGGCATGGTGAGGAGGGTATATATGATGGTCGAAATGCCATTGTTAACGATGTGAATGAAGAAGGTGAGTTTGATGTCATTGAGAATGACAACATCGAGGACGAATATGAGGATATTGAAGTAGAGGATGATGATGATGAAGAGGATCATATCGAGGAGATGATGGCGGGGGTAGATCATTCTGGCAAACGGCCTCGTATTTTTGAGTGCATGGACGAGGCATCTCGGAAACTGTTGTATCCTGGTTGTACGAGGTACACTAAGCTGACGGCCGTGATAACACTCTTTAATATCAAGACGAAAGCCGGTATAAGTGACTCTTGTTTCACTTCCTTGTTGCAAGCATTTGGTGATATGTTGCCGGACGACCATGAACTACCCAAGTCGAACTACTATGATAAGAAACTGATGTGTCCCTTCGGTTTAGAGTACCAGAGGATACATGCTTGTCCAAACGATTGTGTGCTATATCGAAATGAATATGAAAATATGGATGAGTGTCCTCGATGTGGGAAGTCGCGTTACAGGCGCGCAGGGGTTAGTGATAAGAAAGGTTCTCCAGCAAAGGTGATGTGGTATCTTCCAATTATACCACGATTCAAGCGCATGTTTTCAATCAAAAAAGATGCTAAGAACTTGAGGTGGCATGCAGAACGAAGGAAAAAGGACGGTTTTCTCAAACATCCAGCTGATTCTCCTGAGTGGAAAGGTATCAATCATTTTCATAAGACCTTTGGTGCCGAGGACAAAAATTTGAGGCTTGGCCTATGCACGGATGGAATGAACCCATTTGGCACTCTGAGTTCTCAACATAGTATGTGACCGGTTCTTCTAGTTATATACAACTTGCCTCCTTGGTTGTGCATGAAACGCAAATACATCATGTTGTCGAATCTTATTTCGGGGCGCTTGACGACTAGAAACGACATAGATGTCTACCTCCGACCACTTGTTGATGATTTGAGAAAAATGTGGGATGAAGGAGTTTACGTGTATGACGCACATGCGATGAGGTATTCACATTGCGTGCCATGCTTTTATGGACTCTTAATGACTATCCCGCTTATGGGAACTTATCCGGGTACAAGAACAAAGGGAAGAAAGCATGCCCGATTTGCATGGACGACACAACATCTAAATTCATTACTACTTGTCACAAAGAAGTTTATATGCGGACCCGAAGGTTCCTTCGACGCGACCATCCTTATCGTAATAAGAAGAAGGCATTCGATGGAACAGTTGAGGAAGGGGTTGTTCGTAGGTCATTGACTGGTATTGAGGTTTTTGATCAGGTCAAGGGTATTGCAACGATATTCGGCAAAGGAGCGAGTGATGGTGCTAAGGGACTTTGGAAAAAGGAGTCTATTCTGTGGAAACTTCCATATTGGATAGATCTAGAGGTTAGATATTGTCTCGACGTCATGCACATAGAGAAAAATGTATGTGACGCCATTCTGGGGACACTTATGAATATTCCACATAAGACAAATGATAGCAAAGGGTGGCGATCGTATCGGAAAGTGAGGGGCTTCGACCCAGAACTATGGGCTCAAAAGAGGGACACTAAGAAAAGAAAGAAAAAATAGAAAGTGTCTGGAAAAGGAAAAGGAAAGGGAAAAGAAAAGGAACATGAAGAAGGGTCGCCT
Source organism: Beta corolliflora (assembly GCA_947648045.1). Lineage (NCBI taxonomy): Eukaryota > Viridiplantae > Streptophyta > Magnoliopsida > Caryophyllales > Amaranthaceae > Beta > Beta corolliflora. The sequence continues at coordinate 609,957 of CANSZD010000711.1, forward strand.
GTAGGAATTGAAAGAAAAGGAAAGAAAACGGTGAAGGATGATGATATGAACTATTTACCTCCGGCTTGCTACACTCTATCTAGAGCTGAGAATCGTATTTTTTGTGAGTGTTTGTACAACAGTAAGGTTCCATCAGGGTACTCATCGAACATGAAAAGATTTGTTACCTTAGATGGTGAGTTGAAATTATCGAGCATGAAGTCTCGTGATTGTCATTTAATGATGCAAGTATTCTTACCGATTGCAATTCGAGGGATATTGCCGAAACACGTGAGACATACCATAACGTAGCCGTGTTCTTTTTCAATACTATATGTAGCAAAACGTTACAACCCTCGAAGCTTGATGCTCTCCAGGCTAGCGTGATACAGACTTTGTACAAGTTTGAGATGTACTTCCCACCTGCTTTCTTCGACATTATGGTCCATTTGGTTGTACATCTAGTTCGAGAAATTAAGCTATGTGGTCCGGTGTTTTTGAGGTGGTACTATCCCTTTGAGAGACATATGGGCTCTTTGAAAGATAAAGTAAGGAATCTAGCGCAACCAGAAGGAAGTATAATTCAGGGGATTGTGAATGAAGAAGTCGGTAATTTTGTGTCTGAGTTCTTAACTAATGTTGATCCTATTGGACTTCCTACATCTCGACACGAGGGCAGACTCGCGGGTAAAGGTACACTTGGCTCCAAAATGATCGTACCTCCTGTTGAAAGGCGCATACAAGCACACTTATTTGTATTGCAGCATATGGTACAGGTGCATCCTTACTTGGATGAGCATTTGGAGGAGTTGCGTGACCAGAATCCAGGTAAAGGGACTAGAGCATTGATGCAGTTGCATAATAAGACGTTTATTGATTGGTTCCATAACCGAATAATGCGTGAAGTAGATTCCAATGTTTCTGAAACTCTGAAGTGGCTAGCATTTGGTCCTCGAGAAGATGTGCACTCCTATGAGGGTTATGATGTTAACGGATATACGTATTGGACAGATCGTCAAGATCAAAAGTCGAGATCTCTCCAGAATAGTGGTGTTTCAGTAGAGGCATCATCTACACAGTATGCAAGTGCCAAAGACAAGTCTCCTATTGATGCTAGATTGTTATACTATGGGCGAGTTCAAGATATATGGGAGCTTGACTACTCTGGTTTCACAGTCTGCTTATTTCGATGCAAGTGGGTTGATTATAACCGGTGTTACATAAGAAAAGATGACCCTTGTGGATTTACTCTTGTAGACTTGGGTCGGTTGCGTGATAGTGAAGAGCCATTCGTGCTTGCATCACAAGTTAAGCAAGTATTCTACGTAACTGACCCTTCTGATAACAAGTGGTCAATTGTTGTCCCGTGAAAAAGAAGTATACTTGGAGTTGGTGATGTTGAGGATGAGGAGGAGTATGATGTGTTTGAAGACACCCCGCCTTTCACCATTCCCAACTCCGATGTCACTGGTGCGGAGTTAGTGACAAGTTACATGCGTGCAGATCACGGGGAAGGGATAATGGTTGAAACTTCAAATGAAGTTGGCAAAAGTAAACAATACGCTCGACTTCTTTGGTTCCAATTCCGGCTTTCGGCTTTGCAAGGTCATTTTACTTTATTTTTCACTTTTAGCCGCATGTAGTGTCATGTATAGTTCTTATTACTATATATATATGTATTTCAATCAACTAAACTCACTTCACATGTATTGAAACCCATTTTGGGTAAGTCAATGTCATTTCGGGCCAATTTTGGCTTTTCAAGCTCAATTAACTTAATTTCTCGCTTTTAGTCGCATGTAGTGTCATGTATAGTTCTTATTAGTTATATATATATATATATATATATATATATATATATATATATATATATGTATTACAATCAACTAAACTCGCTTCACATGTATTGAAACCCATTTTGGGTAAGTGAATGTCATTTCGGGCCTATTTCGGCTTTTCAAGCACAATTAACTTAATTTCTCGCTTTTAGCCGCATGTAGTGTCATGTATAGTTCTTATTAGTATATATATATATATATGTATTACAATCAACTAAACATGCTTCACATGTATTGAAACCCATTTTGGGTAAGTGAATGTCATTTCTGGCTAATTTCGGCTTTTCAAGCTCAATTAACTTAATTTCTCGCTTTTAGCCGCATGTAGTGTCATGTATAGTTCTTATTAGTATATATATATGTATTACAATCAACTAAACTCGCTTCACATGTATTGAAACCCATTTTGGGTAAGTGAATGTCATTTCGGGCCTATTTTGGCTTTTCAAGCTCAATTAACTAAATTTCTCGCTTTTAGCCGCATGTAGTGTCATGTATAGTTCTTATTAGTATATATATATGTATTACAATCAACTAAACTCGCTTCACATGTATTGAAACCCATTTTGGGTAAGTGAATGTCATTTCGGGCCTATTTCGGCTTTTCAAGCTCAATTAACTTAATTTCTCGCTTTTAGCCGCATGTAGTGTCATGTATAGTTCTTATTAGTATATATTTATGTATTACAATCAACTAAACTCGCTTCACATGTATTGAAACCCATTT
>CANSZD010000711.1:617500-628037 GCA_947648045.1 Beta corolliflora
CTCGCTTCACATGTATTGAAACCCATTTTGGGTAAGTGAATGTCATTTCGGGCCTATTTCGACTTTTCAAGCTCAATTAACTTAATTTCTCGCTTTTAGCCGCATGTAGTGTCATGTATTGTTTTTATTAGTATATATATATGTATTACAATCAACTAAATTCGCTTCACATGTATTGAAACCCATTTTGGGTAAGTGAATGTCATTTCGGGCCTATTTCGGATTTTCAAGCCCAATTAACTTAATTTCTCGCTTTTACCCGCATGTAGTGTCATGTATAGTTCTTATTAGTATATATATATATATATATGTATTACAATCAACTAAACTCGCTTCACATGTATTGAAGCCCATATTGGGCAAGTGAATGTCATTTCGGGCCTATTTCGGCTTTTCAAGCACAATTAACTTAATTTCTCGCTTTTAGCCGCATGTAGTGTCATGTATAGTTCTTATTAGTATATATATATATATGTATTACAATCAACTAAACTCGCTTCACATGTATTGAAACCCATTTTGGGTAAGTGAATGTCATTTCGGGCCTATTTCGGCTTTTCAAGCTCAATTAACTTAATTTCTTGCTTTTAGCCGCATGTAGTGTCATGTATAGTTCTTATTAGTATATATATATATATATATATATATATATATATATATATATATATATATATATATATATATATATATATATATGTATTACAATCAACTAAACTCGCTTCACATGTATTGAAACCCATTTTGGGTAAGTGAATGTCATTTCGGGCCTATTTCGGCTTTTCAAGCTCAATTAACTTAATTTCTCGCTTTTACCCGCATGTAGTGTCATGTATAGTTCTTATTAGTATATATATATATGTATTACAATCAACTAAACTCGCTTCACATGTATTGAAACCCATTTTGGGTAAGTGAATGTCATTTTGGGCCTATTTCGGCTTTTCAACCTCAATTAACTTAATTTCTCGCTTTTAGCCGCATGTAGTTTCATGTATAGTTCTTATTAGTATATATATATGTATTACAATCAACTAAACTCGCTTCACATGTATTGAAACCCATTTTGGGTAAGTGAATGTCATTTCGGGCCAATTTCGGCTTTTCAAGCTCAATTAACTTAATTTCTCGCTTTTAGCCGCATGTAGTTTCATGTATAGTTCTTATTAGTATATATATATATGTATTACAATCAACTAAACTCGCTTCACATGTATTGAAACCCATTTTGGGTAAGTGAATGTCATTTCGGGCCTATTTCGGCTTTTCAAGCTCAATTAACTTAATTTCTCGCTTTTAGCCGCATGTAGTGTCATGTAAAGTTCTTATTAATATATATATATATATATATATATTATATATTTATTTATATATATATATTTTTATATATGTATTACAATCAACTAAACTCGCTTCACATGTATTGAAACCCATTTTGGGTAAGTGAATGTCATTTCGGGCCTATTTTGGCTTTTCAAGCTCAATTAACTTAATTTCTCGCTTTTAGCCGCATGTAGTGTCATGTATAGTTCTTATTAGTATAAATATATATGTATTAAAATCAACTAAACTCGCTTCACATGTATTGAAACCCATTTTGGGTAAGTGAATGTCATTTCGGGCCTATTTCGGCTTTTCAAGCTCAATTAACTTAATTTCTCGCTTTTAGCCGCATGTAGTGTCATGTATAGTTCTTATTAGTATATATATGTATTACAATCAACTAAACTCGCTTCACATGTATTGAAACCCATTTTGGGTAAGTGAATGTCATTTCGGGCCTATTTCGGCTTTTCAAGCTCAATTAACTTAATTTCTCGCTTTTAGCCGCATGTAGTGTCATGTATAGTTCTTATTAGTATATATATATGTATTACAATCAACTAAACTCGCTTCACATGTATTGAAACCCATTTTGGGTAAGTGAATGTCATTTCGGGCCTATTTCGGCTTTTTCAACCTCAATTAACTTAATTTCTCGCTTTTAGCCGCATGTAGTGTCATGTATTGTTCTTATTAGTATATATATATGTATTACAATCAACTAAACTCGCTTCACATGTATTGAAACCCATTTTGGGTAAGTGAATGTCATTTCGGGACTATTTCGACTTTTCAAGCTCAATTAACTTAATTTCTCGCTTTTAGCCGCACGTAGTGTCATGTATAGTTCTTATTAGTATATATATATGTATTACAATCAACTAAACTCGCTTCACATGTATTGAAACCCATTTTGGGTAAGTGAATGTCATTTCGGGCCTATTTCGGCTTTTCAAGCTCAATTAACTTAATTTCTCGCTTTTAGCCGCATGTAGTGTCATGTATAGTTCTTATTAGTATATATATATTTAATATATATATATATATGTATTACAATCAACTAAACTCGCTTCACATGTATTGAAACCCATTTTGGGTAAGTGAATGTCATTTCGGGCCTATTTCGGCTTTTCAAGCTCAATTAACTTAATTTCTCGCTTTTAGCCGCATGTAGTGTCATGTATAGTTCTTATTAGTATATATATATATATGTATTACAATCAACTAAACTCGCTTCACATGTATTGAAACCCATTTTGGGTAAGTGAATGTCATTTCGGGCCTATTTCGGCTTTTCAAGCTCAATTAACTTAATTTCTCGCTTTTAGCCGCATGTAGTGTCATGTATAGTTCTTATTAGTATATATATATATATATATATATATATATATATATATATATATATATAATATATATATATATATTATATTTATTTTATTATATTTTTTTTTTACAATCAACTAAACTCGCTTCACATGTATTGAAACCCATTTTGGGTAAGTGAATGTCATTTCGGGCCTATTTCGGCTTTTCAAGCTCAATTAACTTAATTTCTCGCTTTTAGCCGCATGTAGTGTCATGTATAGTTCTTATTAGTATATATATATGTATTACAATCAACTAAACTCGCTTCACATGTATTGAAACCCATTTTGGGTAAGTGAATGTCATTTCGGGCCTATTTCGGCTTTTCAAGCTCAATTAACTTAATTTCTCGCTTTTAGCCGCATGTAGTGTCATGTATAGTTCTTATTAGTATATATATATATGTATTACAATCAACTAAACTCGCTTCACATGTATTGAAACCCATTTTGGGTAAGTGAATGTCATTTCGGGCCTATTTCGGCTTTTCAAGCTCAATTAACTTAATTTCTCGCTTTTAGCCGCATGTAGTGTCATGTATAGTTCTTATTAGTATATATATATATGTATTACAATCAACTAAATTAAACTCGCTTCACATGTATTGAAACCCATTTTGGGTAAGTGAATGTCATTTCGGGCCTATTTCGGCTTTTCAAGCTCAATTAACTTAATTTCTCGCTTTTAGCCGCATGTAGTGTCATGTATAGTTCTTATTAGTATATATATATGTATTACAATCAACTAAACTCGCTTCACATGTATTGAAACCCATTTTGGGTAAGTGAATGTCATTTCGGGCCTATTTCGGCTTTTCAAGCTCAATTAACTTAATTTCTCGCTTTTAGCCGCATGTAGTGTCATGTATAGTTCTTATTAGTATATATATATGTGTTACAATCAACTAAACTCGCTTCACATGTATTGAAACCCATTTTGGGTAAGTGAATGTCATTTCGGGCCTATTTCGGCTTTTCAAGCTCAATTAACTTAATTTCTCGCTTTTAGCCGCATGTAGTGTCATGTATAGTTCTTATTAGTATATATATATGTATTACAATCAACTAAACTCGCTTCACATGTATTGAAACCCATTTTGGGTAAGTGAATGTCATTTCGGGCCTATTTCGGCTTTTCAAGCTCAATTAACTTAATTTCTCGCTTTTAGCCGCATGTAGTGTCATGTATAGTTCTTATTAGTATATATATATATGTATTACAATCAACTAAACTCGCTTCACATGTATTGAAACCCATTTTGGGTAAGTGAATGTCATTTCGGGCCTATTTCGGCTTTTCAAGCTCAATTAACTTAATTTCTCGCTTTTAGCCGCATGTAGTGTCATGTATAGTTCTTATTAGTATATATATATATATGTATTACAATCAACTAAACTCGCTTCACATGTATTGAAACCCATTTTGGGTAAGTGAATGTCATTTCGGGCCTATTTTGGCTTTTCAAGCTCAATTAACTTAATTTCTCGCTTTTAGCCGCATGTAGTGTCATGTATAGTTCTTATTAGTATATATATATATGTATTACAATCAACTAAACTCGCTTCACATGTATTGAAACCCATTTTGGGTAAGTGAATGTCATTTCGGGCCTATTTCGGCTTTTCAAGCTCAATTAACTTAATTTCTCGCTTTTAGCCGCATGTAGTGTCATGTATAGTTCTTATTACTATATATATATATGTATTACAATCAACTAAACTCGCTTCACATGTATTGAAACCCATTTTGGGTAAGTGAATGTCATTTCGGGCCTATTTCGGCTTTTCAAGCTCAATTAACTTAATTTCTCGCTTTTAGCCGCATGTAGTGTCATGTATAGTTCTTATTAGTATATATATATGTATTACAATCAACTAAACTCGCTTCACATGTATTGAAACCCATTTTGGGTAAGTGAATGTCATTTCGGGCCTATTTCGGCTTTTCAAGCTCAATTAACTTAATTTCTCGCTTTTAGCCGCATGTAGTGTCATGTATAGTTCTTATTAGTATATATATATGTATTACAATCAACTAAACTCGCTTCACATGTATTGAAACCCATTTTGGGTAAGTGAATGTCATTTCGGGCCTATTTCGGCTTTTCAAGCTCAATTAACTTAATTTCTCGCTTTTAGCCGCATGTAGTGTCATGTATAGTTCTTATTAGTATATATATATGTATTACAATCAACTAAACTCGCTTCACATGTATTGAAACCCATTTTGGGTAAGTGAATGTCATTTCGGGCCTATTTCGGCTTTTCAAGCTCAATTAACTTAATTTCTCGCTTTTAGCCGCATGTAGTGTCATGTATAGTTCTTATTAGTATATATATATATATGTATTACAATCAACTAAACTCGCTTCACATGTATTGAAACCCATTTTGGGTAAGTGAATGTCATTTCGGGCCTATTTCGGCTTTTCAAGCTCAATTAACTTAATTTCTCGCTTTTAGCCGCATGTAGTGTCATGTATAGTTCTTATTAGTATATATATATGTATTACAATCAACTAAACTCGCTTCACATGTATTGAAACCCATTTTGGGTAAGTGAATGTCATTTCGGGCCTATTTCGGCTTTTCAAGCTCAATTAACTTAATTTCTCGCTTTTAGCCGCATGTAGTGTCATGTATAGTTCTTTTATGTATATATATATGTATTACAATCAACTAAACTCGCTTCACATGTATTGAAACCCATTTTGGGTAAGTGAATGTCATTTCGGGCCTATTTCGGCTTTTCAAGCTCAATTAACTTAATTTCTCGCTTTTAGCCGCATGTAGTGTCATGTATAGTTCTTATTAGTTATATATATATGTATTACAATCAACTAAACTCGCTTCACATGTATTGAAACCCATTTTGGGTAAGTGAATGTCATTTCGGGCCTATTTCGGCTTTTCAAGCTCAATTAACTTAATTTCTCGCTTTTAGCCGCATGTAGTGTCATGTATAGTTCTTATTAGTATATATATATATGTATTACAATCAACTAAACTCGCTTCACATGTATTGAAACCCATTTTGGGTAAGTGAATGTCATTTCGGGCCTATTTCGGCTTTTCAACCTCAATTAACTTAATTTCTCGCTTTTAGCCGCATGTAGTGTCATGTATAGTTCTTATTAGTATATATATATATGTATTACAATCAACTAAACTCGCTTCACATGTATTGAAACCCATTTTGGGTAAGTGAATGTCATTTCGGGCCTATTTCGGCTTTTCAAGCTCAATTAACTTAATTTCTCGCTTTTAGCCGCATGTAGTGTCATGTATAGTTCTTATTAGTATATATATATGTATTACAATCAACTAAACTCGCTTCACATGTATTGAAACCCATTTTGGGTAAGTGAATGTCATTTCGGGCCTATTTCGGCTTTTCAAGCTCAATTAACTTAATTTCTCGCTTTTAGCCGCATGTAGTGTCATGTATAGTTCTTATTAGTATATATATATGTATTACAATCAACTAAACTCGCTTCACATGTATTGAAACCCATTTTGGGTAAGTGAATGTCATTTCGGGCCTATTTCGGCTTTTCAAGCTCAATTAACTTAATTTCTCGCTTTTAGCCGCATGTAGTGTCATGTATAGTTCTTATTAGTATATATATATATGTATTACAATCAACTAAACTCGCTTCACATGTATTGAAACCCATTTTGGGTAAGTGAATGTCATTTCGGGCCTATTTCGGCTTTTCAAGCTCAATTAACTTAATTTCTCGCTTTTAGCCGCATGTAGTGTCATGTATAGTTCTTATTAGTATATATATATATGTATTACAATCAACTAAACTCGCTTCACATGTATTGAAACCCATTTTGGGTAAGTGAATGTCATTTCGGGCCTATTTCGGCTTTTCAACCTCAATTAACTTAATTTCTCGCTTTTAGCCGCATGTAGTGTCATGTATAGTTCTTATTAGTATATATATATATATGTATTACAATCAACTAAACTCGCTTCACATGTATTGAAACCCATTTTGGGTAAGTGAATGTCATTTCGGGCCTATTTCGGCTTTTCAAGCTCAATTAACTTAATTTCTCGCTTTTAGCCGCATGTAGTGTCATGTATAGTTCTTATTAGTATATATATATATGTATTACAATCAACTAAACTCGCTTCACATGTATTGAAACCCATTTTGGGTAAGTGAATGTCATTTCGGGCCTATTTCGGCTTTTCAAGCTCAATTAACTTAATTTCTCGCTTTTAGCCGCATGTAGTGTCATGTATAGTTCTTATTAGTATATATATATGTATTACAATCAACTAAACTCGCTTCACATGTATTGAAACCCATTTTGGGTAAGTGAATGTCATTTCGGGCCTATTTCGGCTTTTTCAAGCTCAATTAACTTAATTTCTCGCTTTTAGCCGCATGTAGTGTCATGTATAGTTCTTATTAGTATATATATATGTATATTACAATCAACTAAACTCGCTTCACATGTATTGAAACCCATTTTGGGTAAGTGAATGTCATTTCGGGCCTATTTCGGCTTTTCAAGCTCAATTAACTTAATTTCTCGCTTTTAGCCGCATGTAGTGTCATGTATAGTTCTTATTAGTATATATATATGTATTACAATCAACTAAACTCGCTTCACATGTATTGAAACCCATTTTGGGTAAGTGAATGTCATTTCGGGCCTATTTCGGCTTTTAACCTCGATTAACTTAATTTCTCGCTTTTAGCCGCATGTAGTGTCATGTATAGTTCTTATTAGTATATATATATGTATTACAATCAACTAAACTCGCTTCACATGTATTGAAACCCATTTTGGGTAAGTGAATGTCATTTCGGGCCTATTTCGGCTTTTCAACCTCGATTAACTTAATTTCTCGCTTTTAGCCGCATGTAGTGTCATGTATAGTTCTTATTAGTATATATATATATGTATTACAATCAACTAAAGTCGCTTCACATGTATTGAAACCCATTTTGGGTAAGTGAATGTCATTTCGGGCCTATTTCGGCTTTTAACCTCAATTAACTTAATTTCTCGCTTTTAGCGCATGTAGTGTCATGTATAGTTCTTATTATATATATATATATGTATTACAATCAACTAAACTCGCTTCACATGTATTGAAACCCATTTTGGGTAAGTGAATGTCATTTCGGGCCTATTTCGGCTTTTCAACCTCAATTAACTTAATTTCTCGCTTTTAGCCGCATGTAGTGTCATGTATAGTTCTTATTAGTATATATATATGTATTACAATCAACTAAACTCGCTTCACATGTATTGAAACCCATTTTGGGTAAGTGAATGTCATTTCGGGCCTATTTCGGCACTTTGACCTCGATTAACTTAATTTCTCGCTTTTAGCCGCATGTAGTGTCATGTATAGTTCTTATTAGTATATATATATGTATTACAATCAACTAAACTCGCTTCACATGTATTGAAACCCATTTTGGGTAAGTGAATGTCATTTCGGGCCTATTTCGGCTTTTCAAGCTCAATTAACTTAATTTCTCGCTTTTAGCGCATGTAGTGTCATGTATAGTTCTTATTAGTATATATATATATGTATTACAATCAACTAAACTCGCTTCACATGTATTGAAACCCATTTTGGGTAAGTGAATGTCATTTCGGGCCTATTTCGGCTTTTAACCTCAATTAACTTAATTTCTCGCTTTTAGCCGCATGTAGTGTCATGTATAGTTCTTATTAGTATATATATATATATGTATTACAATCAACTAAACTCGCTTCACATGTATTGAAACCCATTTTGGGTAAGTGAATGTCATTTCGGGCCTATTTCGGCTTTTCAACCTCAATTAACTTAATTTCTCGCTTTTAGCCGCATGTAGTGTCATGTATAGTTCTTATTAGTATATATATATATCTATTACAATCAACTAAACTCGCTTCACATGTATTGAAACCCATTTTGGGTAAGTGAATGTCATTTCGGGCCTATTTCGGCTTTTCAAGCTCGATTAACTTAATTTCTCGCTTTTAGCGCATGTAGTGTCATGTATAGTTCTTATTAGTATATATATATGTATTACAATCAACTAAACTCGCTTCACATGTATTGAAACCCATTTTGGGTAAGTGAATGTCATTTCGGGCCTATTTCGGCTTTTCGAGCTCGATTAACTTAATTTCTCGCTTTTAGCCGCATGTAGTGTCATGTATAGTTCTTATTAGTATATATATATGTATTACAATCAACTAAACTCGCTTCACATGTATTGAAACCCATTTTGGGTAAGTGAATGTCATTTCGGGCCTATTTCGGCTTTTCGGGCTCGATTAACTTAATTTCTCGCTTTTAGCGCATGTAGTGTCATGTATAGTTCTTATTAGTATATATATATGTATTACAATCAACTAAACTCGCTTCACATGTATTGAAACCCATTTTGGGTAAGTGAATGTCATTTCGGGCCTATTTCGGCTTTTCAACCTCGATTAACTTAATTTCTCGCTTTTAGCCGCATGTAGTGTCATGTATAGTTCTTATTAGTATATATATATGTATTACAATCAACTAAACTCGCTTCACATGTATTGAAACCCATTTTGGGTAAGTGAATGTCATTTCGGGCCTATTTCGGCTTTTAACCTCGATTAACTTAATTTCTCGCTTTTAGCCGCATGTAGTGTCATGTATAGTTCTTATTAGTTATATATATATGTATTACAATCAACTAAACTAGCTTCACATGTATTGAAACCCATTTTGGGTAAGTGAATGTCATTTCGGGCCTATTTCGGCTTTTCGAGCTCGATTAACTTAATTTCTCGCTTTTAGCCGCATGTAGTGTCATGTATAGTTCTTATTAGTATATATATATGTATTACAATCAACTAAACTCGCTTCACATGTATTGAAACCCATTTTGGGTAAGTGAATGTCATTTCGGGCCTATTTCGGCTTTTCAACCTCGATTAACTTAATTTCTCGCTTTTAGCCGCATGTAGTGTCATGTATAGTTCTTATTAGTATATATATATGTATTACAATCAACTAAACTCGCTTCACATGTATTGAAACCCATTTTGGGTAAGTGAATGTCATTTCGGGCCTATTTCGGCTTTTCAAACTCGATTAACTTAATTTCTCGCTTTTAGCCGCATGTAGTGTCATGTATAGTTCTTATTAGTATATATATATGTATTACAATCAACTAAACTCGCTTCACATGTATTGAAACCCATTTTGGGTAAGTGAATGTCATTTCGGGCCTATTTCGGCTTTTAGCTCGATTAACTTAATTTCTCGCTTTTAGCGCATGTAGTGTCATGTATAGTTCTTATTAGTATATATATATGTATTACAATCAACTAAACTCGCTTCACATGTATTGAAACCCATTTTGGGTAAGTGAATGTCATTTCGGGCCTATTTAGGCTTTTTAGGCTCGATTAACTTAATTTCTCGCTTTTAGCGCATGTAGTGTCATGTATAGTTCTTATTAGTATATATATATATGTATTACAATCAAATAAACTAGCTTCACATGTATTGAAACCCATATTGGGCAAGTGAATGTCATTTCGGGCCTATTTCGGCTTTTGAAGCTCGATTAACTTAATTTCTCGCTTTTAGCCGCATGTAGTGTCATGTATAGTTCTTATTAGTTATATATATATGTATTACAATCAACTAAACTCGCTTCACATGTATTGAAACCCATTTTGGGTAAGTGAATGTCATTTCGGGCCTATTTCGGCTTTTCAAGCTCGATTAACTTAATTTCTCGCTTTTAGCCGCATGTAGTGTCATGTATAGTTCTTATTAGTATATATATATGTATTACAATCAACTAAACTCGCTTCACATGTATTGGAAACCCATT